>PVIU01011182.1:0-66070 GCA_004026605.1 Ondatra zibethicus
TCCAGGTTCTGGCTATTACAAACAATGCTGCTATGAACATAGTTGCACAAATGCTTTTGTAGTATGATTGGGCTTCTCTTGGGTATATTCCCAAGAGTGGTATTGCTGGATCCTGAGGTAGGTTGATTCCCAATTTCCTGAGAAACCGCCACACTGATTTCCAAAGTGGTTGCACAAGTTTGCATTCCCACCAGCAATGAATGAGAGTTCCCCTTACTCCTACTGAGACAGTGTGCCTGAACTAATGGGAGTGCACCAATCCAGCTGGACTGGGACTGAATGAGCATATGATCAAACCAGACTCTCTGAATGTGGCGGCGAAAGTTGGCAGATGGAGAACCCATCAACAATGACACCAGGACCTATCTCTTCTGCATGTATTATCTTTTTGAGAACCGAGTCTTTTTGAATGCACTTCTTCCTAGGCCGGGAGGGATGGTGGTGGGCCTTGGACTTCCAACAGGGCAGGGCACCATGCCCTCTTTCAAGGAAGAAGGGGGAGGGAGGAGGGGTGGGGAGGTAGTGGGAGGGGACCGGGAGAAGGGGAAGAAAGGTAAAAATTTTATTTCTTTATTTATGTTTTTGAATGGAAAAAATAAAACAAAACAATGTATGGAAAAAAAAACAAATGGTGCTGGCGTAACTGGATGTCAATCTGTAGAATAATGAAAATAGATCCTGGTCTATTACCGTGCACAAAAATCAAGTCCAAATGGATTAAAGATCTCAATATAAATCTGACCACACTGAACCTGATAGAAGAGAAAGTGGGAAGTAGCCTGCAATACATGGGCTCAGGAGACCACTTCCTATGTATAAACGCAATGGCACAGACAATAAGAGCAACAATGAATAAATAGGACCTCCTGAAACTGAGAAGCTTCTTTAAAGCAAAGGACACAGTCACTAAGACAAAAAGGCATCCTACTGAATGGGAGAAGATCTTCACCAACCCCACATCAGGCAAAGGTCTGATCTCCAAAATATATAAAGAACTCAAGAAAGTAGACATTAAAATTCTAAATACCCCAATTAAAAAATGGGGCAATGATCTGAACAGAGAATTCTCAACAGAAGAAGTTCAAATGGTCAAAAGATACTTCAGGTCATGTTCAACTTCCCTCGCGATCAGGGAAATGCAAATCAAAGCAACGTTGAGATACCATCATATGCCTGTCAGAATGGCTAAAATCAAAAACACCAATGACAGCCTATGCTGAAGAGGATGTGGAGTAAGGGGAACACTCATCTATTCCTGGTGGAAATCTGAACTGTTGCAAGCACTTTGTAAATCAGTGTGGCAGTTTCTCAGGGAATTGGGAACCAACCTACCTCAGGATCCAGCAATACCACTCTTGGGAATATACCCAAGAGAAGCCCAATCATACTACAAAAGCATTTGTGCAACTATGTTCATAGCAGCATTATTTGTAGTAGCCAGAACCTGGAAACAACCGAGGTGCCCCTCAATGGAAGCATGGATAAAGAATTTGTGGAACATATACACATTAGAGTACTACTCAGCTGTAAAAAACAATGACATCTTGAATTTTGCATGAAAATGGATGGAAATAGAAATCACTATCCTGAGTGAGATAATCCAGACCCAAAAGGATGAATATGGTATGTGCTCACTCATTAGTGGACTCTAGCCATAAACAAAGGACATTAAGCCTATAGTTCACAAGCCTAGATAAACCAAATAGCAAGGTAGACCCAAAGAAAATCATGTGTAGATCCTACTGGAAATTGGAAACAAGCAAGGTCACGGGGCAAAAGTTGGGAGCATGAGGGTGGGGTTAGGGGTGGGATGGGGTTGGGAGAAGTGGAGAGGGAGAAGGAGAAAGGAGAAGGGAAGGATTGGGGAGAATTCGGGGGAGTGGGAGGCTGGAGATGGAGGTAGGGCGGGTATAGGAGCAGGGAAGAAGATATCTATATTAAGGGATCCATTTTAGGGTTGGCAAGAGACTTCGCTCTAGAGGGGATCCCAGGTGTCCACGGGGATGTCCCCTGCTAGGTCCTTGGGAAGCAGAGAAGATGGTGCCTGAACTGGCCTTGCCCGACTATCACACTGATGAATATCTCGAATATCACTGTAGAAATTTAGTCCAATGGATGGAGATAGAGACAGAGACCCTCATCCACATCAGAGCAATGACTGAGCTCCCATGGTCCAGTTGAAGAGCAGAAGGAGGGAGAAGATGAACAAGGAATTCAGGGCTGCCAGTGTTTGGTCCACCCACTGAGACAGTGTGCCTGATCTAATGGGAGCTCACCAAATCCAGCTGGACAGGGACTGAACAAGCATGTGATCAAACTGGACTCTCTGAATGTGGCTGCCAATGGGGGCTGAATGAGAAGCCATCGATAATGGCACTAGGGCCTGTCTCTACTGCATGTATTGGCTTTTTGGGAACCTAGTCTATTTGGATGCACACATTCCTAGGCCGGGATGGAGCGGGGAGATCCTTGGACTTCCCACAGGGCAGGGTACCCTGCCATCTCTTAAGGATGGAGGGGGAGGGAGGATGGTTAGTGGGGGAGTGGGAGGGGAATGGGAGAAGGGGAGGAAGTGTAATATATTTTTGGAAAAAGAAAAAAAGAAAAGAAAAAAAATACCTTCATTACTGAAGTCCATTCAGAAAGTTATGTACTATGGCAATAAGCTTAAATACATTCCCTAATTTCTATTCTCTTAGAATCAGAATATCATGTTTTATGTTAATATGTCTTTGACATATTTAGAGTTGAGTTTTGAGCAGAACAAGAGGGAAGAAAAAACTTCATTCTTACATATATGTATAAAGTATATTTTGTAATGAAAACGTTACCCTTTCTATTGAGTCAAAAAGAGGAATATACTTCAAATGATGTGAGTACCTACATAAATAATACATGGATGTATCATCACTTAATGCATGTTCACATGGCAATAATCTATGCTGTTTGATAAATGAATAAATGTTGATAAAGTAGATAGTGGTAATAAATAATATTATTCTGTTCTCTGTGTGTTTTGCTTTATGAATTGATGCATTAATTAATTACACATGAAACTAACAGACCATATATTAAATTCAAAGAAATTAATCAGCCGAACAAAGTAGATTTTCTTTCTTGAAATTGGATGAAATGTGTTACTACTCACAGAATGTTTTTGTCTTGGCATAATTGCAGTAAACATTTGTACTTACTCATAGGTGGTTTTTAAACATAAAACAAAGAAAACCAGCCTACAAACAACAATCCCAGAGAATTTAGACAACAATGATGACTCTAAGAGAGACATATAGATCTAATCTACAGGAAAAGTAGTAAAAGGCAAGATCTCCTGAGTAAATTGGGAGCATGTGGACCTTGGGGAAGATTGGAGGGGAGAATGGAGAGGCAGGGAGGGAAGCAGAGAAAAATGAAGAGCCCAATAAAAATCAATAAAAAATTAATTTACTTAGAGTGATATAATTTCTTTCTTTAATTAACCATAGACATTTTAAAAATTTCCTTATAATTCTGAAACAGTGTTTTATTGCTAATCATGATTCAAACATAGTGTTCATGAACTTCTCATACAATTTTGTTCAATATTGTTAGTCATAAGGACTTGATGTGGGATTTCCCTTTGTATGCTATGATTACCACTGATTAATAATGAAACTGCTTTAGGTCTATAGCAGAGCAGAACAGAGGTAGTTGTGTAAAAACTAAACTGTATGCTTGAAGAAAGAAGGCTGAGTCAAAAGACACCATTTAGCTGATAGAGGGGAAAGACGTGAGATGCCAGTTGGAACTTGCTGGTAAACCACAAGCCTTGTGGTAAAATATGAAATATTGGAAATAGGTTAATTCTATATGGAAGAGCCAGCTAGCAATATTTGTAAGTGATTGGCTAAGCAGTAACTTAAATAATATAAGTTACTGCTCTTATTTTTCTCTGCTTCAGCTCCCTGCCTCACCCTTCTTCAACCCTCTCCCAAGGTCCCATGCTCTGAATTTACTCAGGATATCTTGTCTTTTTCTACTTCCCATGTAGATTAGATTTATGTATGTCTCACACAGGCTCCATATTGTTGTCTAGGTTCTCTGAGATTGTGATTTCATGGATGGTTTCCTTTGCTTTATGTTTAAAAACCACTTGTGAATAAGCACATGTGAGAATTGTTTTCTGGGTCTGGGTTACCTCACTCAAAATAATGTTTTCTAGCTCCATCCATTTGCCTGCAAAATTCAAGATGTTGTTACCTTTTTTTCTGCTGTGTGGGACTCCATTGCATAAACGTACCACATATTCTTCATCAATTTTTGTCATGGGGCCTTCTTGTTTCCAGGATCTGGTTATGACAAACTATTCTTTTTTTCATAATTATTTTTTTCATTCAAAAATTTACATTTCTTCCCCTTCTCCCAGTCCCCTCCCACTTCCCCCCACCTCTCCTCCCTCCCCCTACTTCCTTAAAAGTGGGCATGGTGCCCTGCCCTGTGGGAAGTCCAAGGCCCTCCCCTCTCCATCCCGGCCTAGGAAGGGGTGCATCCAAATAGACTAGGTTCCCAAAAAGATAATGCATGCAGAGGAGATAGGTCCTAGTGTCATTGTTGATGGCTTCTCAGTCTGCCCCCATTGGCAGCCACATTCAGAGAGTTCGGTTTGATCTTATGCTCGTTCAGTCCCAGTGCAGCTGGATTTGGTGAGCTCCCATTAGATCAGGCACACTGTCTCAGTGGGTGGACCAGCCCCTCACGGTCCTAACTTCCTTGCTCATCTTCTCCCACCTTCTGCTCATTGACTGGACCTTGGGAGCTCAGTCCATTGTGTAAGATTGTTTTATCTATCTTGGGGTTTTTGCTTTTCCATATGAAGTTGAGTACTGTTCTTTCGAGGTCTCTGAAGATTTATGCTGGGATTTTGCTGGGCATTGCATTGACTCTGTAGATTACTTTTAACATAGTAAGATTGCTATTTTTAACTATGTTAATTCTACCTACCCAAGACCATGGAAGATCTTTCCACTTTCTGGAGTCTTCAATTTCTTTTTTCATAGATTTAAAGTTCTTGTCATACAAGTCTTCCACTTGGTTGGTTAGAGTTACTCTGAGATATTTTATGCTATTTGTGGCTATTGTGAAGAATGATGTTTCTCTGATTTTTTTCTCAGCCCTTTTATCATCTGTGTACAGGAGGGATACTAATTGTTTTCAGTTAATCTTGTATCCTGCTACAATTCCTACTATTCCTTGGTAGAATTTTTTTTTTGGGTTGCTTATGTAAACTATTATATCTTCAGCAAGTGAGAGTTTAACTTCTTCTTTTCTGATTTGTACCCATTGATTTCCTTTTGGTGTCTTATTACTCTAGCTAGGACCTCAAGAACTATATTGAATAGAAATGGAAAGAGAAGACAACCTTGTCTTGTTATTGATTTCAGTAGGATTACTGGGAGTTTCTCTCTATTTAGTTTGATGTTAGTTGTTGGCTTGCTCTGTAACGCCTTTATTATGTTTAGGTAAGCTCCTTATATCCCTGCTCTCTCCAAGACCTTTATCATGAAGCGATGTTGTATTTTGTCAAAAGATTTTTCAGCATCTAATGTCTCTCAACCAAAAAATGCCCACAACCAGATGGTTTAAGCTCAGAATTCTTCAAGATTTTTAGAGATGAACCAATACTTCTCAAATTTTTCCATACAATAGAAACAAAAGGAACATTGCCAGGCTACAATACCCTGATACCCAAACCATGTAAAGACATTACTAAGAAAGAGAATTACAGACCAATCTGATTCATGAACATTGATGCAAAAATACTAAATAAAATACTGGTGAATCCAAGAATACATCAGAACCATCATCCACCACGATCAAGTCGGCTTCATCCCAGAGATGCAGGAATGGTTCAACATACAAAAATCTGTCAACATAATCAACCAAATAAACAAACTGAAAAATAAAGACTATATGATCACCTCATTAAATAAAATAGTTTTCTGTGGGAGTCTGGTCAGCTAAGATATGAACAAACAGGCTTCTACAACAAGGTCTAATGTCTAGATTTAATCCATCAGTACATGTGTGCAAATGAATGGCCATTAAGAATAAATGAATGGATAGTCATGAATCATTCATTACATGGTTCAGAATAATAAAACATACTGGGACAAATAATATTAAAGTATTTAATGTGCTTAAAAATACACAACATGTGGTTTCAAGAAGTTGTAAAATGGTATTTTTTTGCAGAATATATATATGTATTTGTACATGCATACATACATACATACATATTATTTTTCTAAATGTGAGCCAGGATATTCTTTTCCCCAAATCTAGTACAAAATTGAACTATTACTATATGATGGCTGCTCTAAGTGCTTTGTATATAACTTGGATCATGATGTAACAATGCATGTGGCTAGGTAGTTACATTACCCACAGTTTATACATGAGATGTAATATACCATAACAAATGCCCCTGACTTTAAATGCAGCAGATTGGAGATTCTACCGTGAGTAGTCTTCCTGGAGATGGAGGTTCATAAACACTAATATCTTTCGTAATATCTTGCTACTCACTTTCTGAATCCTACTCTGCTAGATTAGCACACCTTTTCATAATCTCAGACTAAATTCAGAAGCAAATAAGAGGATATGATTTTCATTTTTGTTTGTATTCATTTTCTGACATTCCTTCTTATCTATAGACCTATCATAGCATTTCAGTTTGTAATTCCTTATCTATATGAATACTTTCTTCATCTTCTTCGCTGCCATCACCACCACCACAATCTATCCATAGGTATTTCTTCAAGCTACCTGGAGATAATTGAGGCCAAATAAATCTGTTTAAATGATCACTCTTCATTTTTAACTCTCATATTTGTTATTATATATTAAGATATATTATTTTACCTTTCAAATATGTCATTTTGATTGTTTAAAAACCCTGATTTTAGTGGAAATTAATAATTTCTCTCAAGAATACTCACATACACCACTAAATGGAACAATAGAAACATTTACATCAAAGCATCATTTATTCATTCCCTAAAATAATTTAAGTATAATAACCTGGGTTTTGGTCAACATAGCTTTTATGATACAATTCAATATAATGCAACTTGATATGAACATTGATTTCTAATTATAAATTAGAAGTATTACAAATAAAATAATTAAAATTGTAATTATTTTAATAGAAATATTTCTTTGTGAAAGTGTCTTATGTAATAGCAGCAAAACTTAGTGATGAATTGAAAGTAATGAAATTAATTCACTATGACAGTTTAATTCAAATTTGTTTGAAGATTCATTTTACAAATTTGCATAACAATTACTATATCTACTTAATCCACTTATAGCACTTAATTTTACATTATTCTACAACTGAATATACCTTTCAATTACATATGTATCTTCAACACATTAAACAGTCAAGTTGTGTGAGTAGGAAAACACATGGCCACTTTCATTTCTGGAAAACTAAGTATTTAATTGTTGAAATATATTTCTTCCTGAATCATAGAAATTATTTCTGTAATGTATTCATATTCAAAAAGCCAAAGCAATATAGGTTTAAAACTAATGGATAAATATACAGAGAAATCAGCTATATTTCAACCTATTTATATTTTAGCAATTTTCAGTTAGAATAAAAGCTGGTCTATTTTTAGTGATTACAGTATTCTGAGAAGTTTTGCCATTTTTTTTCAGATGTTAGTGCTATAAGGATACAGTGATAGAATTAATTTATATTAATCAAAATGGGATTTTTTGCTTTGTATAAATGAACAATACCTGGGTCACTCATGATCTGGGATCCCAATTGCCAGATGGGCCCAGGGATAAGGTCTTTACATCTTTACTCTTCTTTCTGTACTCCATTGCAAATTTCCCAATCTCAACCCCAGCCCTTTATTTCAGAGCAGTTGCAGAGACCTGCCCTCACTCTCTGACTCTACTCCCTCGTGACTCCTCCAAACCTCATTCCAGATCCTCCTTCTTGTGTACTCTATCAACTCCAACTTCAAGTCAATCACTATTCCTACAAGTTAGTCCCCAGTAACTAGAAATGTACTCTACCCAGGATCACCAGTGGCCATGACAGGCAAGAACACATAAGAATTCTGTATAATGCAAACTAAAGTAACTACACTGTCATAAGATCCAGAAAAGGAAAAAGAAACCAAGGGAAAAGACACTCATCCAACAAAGACAGGAGCAAACATCAACACCTGTAATCACAATCACCCCAAACCCAGATGCCTAGATGTCAGTGTAAATGCACAATCATTAACATCTAAGATAACATGTCTTTGCCAAAACGCAGTAACCCTACTACAGTAGGTTGTGAGATATAAATATTTGCAGCACAAGAAAAGAAATACAAAATACCTATTATGAATATGCTCAAGACCTCAAAGAGAATATAAATAAATCCATTAAAGAAATCAGAAAAACACAAAAACAGTGGAATGATGACAGAAACAGTTAAAGATATGAAAGTAGAAATAGAGTCAATAAAGTAAGCTCAAAATGAAGTGAAATCAGAAATGAAATTTTAGGCAGTGAAAAAACCAAATGAAACCAAAAAAAAATCACAGGTAAACCACACTAACAGAATAGAAGACAATGAAGAGTCATAGGCATTGAAAACAAGATATAATAAATTATATGCCTCAGTTAAATTCAATTAAAATCCACGCAAAAAACACCCAGGAAATTGGGGAATATGAAAAGACCAAATCTACTACTAATAGGAATAACAAAAAAAAAAATCCCAGTCAAAGGCATAGAAAGAATTTCAACAAATTGAATAAGAAAAATTATCTAACATAAAGAAGAACTCATTTGGTACTGGAAATATAAGCATATAATACAGCAAATAGACTGTACCAAAAAAGAAATTCAAAATGACACATTAAGAATCAATACAAAAACCAAAGATAATGAAGAAATTATATTAAAAGATGCAAGAAAAATAAACCTAGAGACATATAAGTGTAGGTCAAAATGTATAACAGTTGATTTTTCAATAGAGAATCTAAAATCTATAAAAGCCTAGATAGTTATTTTGCATACTCTGAGTGACCACAGATAACCAGTCCAGGCTATTATAACTAAGAAAATTTTGAGTTCTAATAGACGAAAAATGAAAAGCATTCCAATATAAAATTATTAAGCAGTATCTGTCTACAAATTCAGTACTACAGCAGATGCTAGAAGGAAAAGTTCAATCTGAAAATGTTGCATGCACAAGAAAATATATGGAACAAATAATCCATGATAAAAAATCAAAAGAAGGGAGAAAAACAATACACAACAACAAACCAAATAATTAGAATCAGAAAACACTTTTCACTGATAACTCTAACCATCAATGGTTCAGTTTTGTCAAAAAAGACATAGACTAATTGGATACAAGAGAAGAATCCATTCTCAGGCTACAACAAAGAATCATGTATTCACACAAAGAAAATACTTTATATCAGGGGAAAATGGATATTCCATTCAAATGGACACAAGAAGTAAGCAAAAGTGGCCATTTTAATATTTGAAACCAAAATTAATCAGAAGAGATAATAAAGAACACTACATATACATCAATGGAAAAAAACCTAAGAAATGGAAATTGTAAATAAATATTTCGGGAGCAAACAAGGAAACTCAAGTATGTAAAAAATATACTATTACAGATAAAATTACATATTGTCTCTCACATGGTGATAGTGGGCAAATTCCATACCCCAGTCTAACCAATAGACAAGTTATCCAGATGAATCTAAACAGAAAATTGCTGGGAGTAAATGATTTTGAAACTAAATGGAAAAAACTTATTTAGAGAACATTTTATCCATCCACAAAAGAATATAACTATTTCTTGGCACCTCATAAAACTGTTACAAAAATGACCACAAAATCAGATGCAAAGAAAGTCAAAATAGATAAAAAATAAATTGAAATAAAACTATGTATCCTATCTGACTTCCACAGATTAAAGCTGGATATCAACAAGAAAAATAAACTCATGCAAACTGAATAACTTACTGATGAATGAAAAATGAGTCAAGATACAAATTAAGAAAGAAATTAAAAACCTCTACTTGAATGAAAATGAAAACACAACATGCTCAAACCTATGGGAAACATTATCGGCACAAACCAATTTCATATAAAGTTGGAGAGATCTCATATTAGTAACTTAACAGAACACCTGAAAGCTTGAGAAAAAAAGAATAGGTAACTCATTAGAAGACTAGATGGCAAGAAATAAATAGCCTCAGTGCTAAAGTAAACAAAATAGAAACAAACAAACAAAAATACACCATAAAGAATTGGTGAAACCAAAGTTGGTACTTGAACATCAGTCAGGTTAAAAATTCTTAGCCAAATTAATTAAACGGGAGAGGGAAGGGACAAGGTAACAATATTAGTGATAAAAGGAGGGACATAACAAAATAGGCAGATTGATTAATGAAATGTAATTGATGTCCCAGACATAAGTCCATATGCCCATGAACTCCTGATTTTTTATAACGTAGCCAGAAATACTCAGTGGAAGAAAAACAGCTTCTTCAGTAAAAATACTAACCAAACTGTGTGGTAATAGGTATAATATAAGAATTCAAGTAGATACTTCAATTATCACAAGGCACAAATTTCATTTGCAAATGGACCTAAGACATCAAATAAAACTACAAACATAGAAAATAAAGTGAAGAATAGTCTTGATTTTGGGACTGTAAAAAAGTTGCTAAAAGTGTTCACATTAGCAATGCAACTATGACCAAGTATTAACAAAACGACCTCCTGAAAATGAAAACATTCTCAATAGCAAATGAAAACATCATTTGGAAAAGGTGTCAGGCTCCAGAATGGGAAAAGTTTTTAACAATTACCTATCTCCTTAAGGCATAATATCTCAAAATTATAAATAATTCAAAACCTGCTCATCAAGAAAACAAATGACCCAGTTAATAGTGAGAATAGATCTAACCCAACACAAATGACAGAGAATAACTTAAATAAATGTCCAAAATACTTAGTCATCAGCAAAGTGGAAATCAATACTACACTGATGTTGCATCTCACCGGAGTGAAACTGTCCAAAACCAAAACAAATGGCAACTTATGCTGGGGAAGATATGGGGTAAGGGGATCTATTGCTGATGGAATTGCAAACTTATGGAACCACTGTGAAAATCAGTATTATATTTCCTCAGGAAGCTTAGTAGATCTATTTCTAGATCCAGCTTTACCATTTTTGCTTGCTAGTTTTATGTCAACTTTACACAAATTACAGTCATCAGAAAGGAGGGAACCTCAATTAGAAAATGTCTCCATAATATCTGGCTCTGGGCAATCACATAAATGGTTTTCTTAATTAGTGATTGATGTTGGAGGGCTCAGCCTATTCATGGTGGTACTCCTGATGGTAAGGTAGTACTTGTTCTATTAGAAATCAAGCTGAGCATGCTATGAGGAACAAACCATTAAGCAGCTTTCTTCCATATCCTCTGCTTCAGCTCCTGTCTCCAGGTTCCTGTCTCTTTTTTTTTTTTTTGAGTTCCTTCTCTGACTTCTTTAAATAATGAAAACTGATGAGAAACCTTAAGCCTAATAAACCCTTTCACACCTAATTAGGGCACCACTCTTGAACATATATCCAAATAAATTTACATTACA
Source organism: Ondatra zibethicus (assembly GCA_004026605.1). Taxonomy (NCBI): domain Eukaryota; kingdom Metazoa; phylum Chordata; class Mammalia; order Rodentia; family Cricetidae; genus Ondatra; species Ondatra zibethicus. Next base: position 11,674 of record PVIU01011182.1, read on the forward strand.
TCTTTCTGGAATATTACTCTAACTATGTAAAGGTGTGTTACAATTGTTTATGCTGTATCTGTTTAATTATGTAAATATGTGCTGCTGATTCAGCTTGCCTGCCTAAGCCACATGATTGGTCTAAGAAAAAACTGAATAGCCTATAGCTAGTCATCAAAGACATTGATGGATGGGGCTATTTAGCCTGAGAGAAGGAGGAGGAGGAATCTAATTTTGAAAAGAGATAGAAAGAAGAGAACTAGAGAGAGAACTAGGAGGAAGAGAACAATGTAGACAAAGATGGGTTGTGCCAACAAATCAGGCATCAACCAACCAGCCAGACACAAATAAGGACATACACAATAAAAGAAAGATAAAAAGTCCCAAGGCAAAATGAAGATGAAGAGAAACAGGTTAAAATAAGTTTTAAAAAGTTAGCAAAAATCGAGGCTAAGCTAAGGCCAACCATTCATAACTAATTGGAAGTCTCTAAGTCTTGATGTGAGAACTAGTTGCTGGCCCAAAAGAAAGCCTCCTACATGCTACTAGAGACACATATGCTCAATTATGTTCATTAAAGCTCTAGTCATAATATCAAGAAATCGTAACGGATTTGATGACTGGAAATGGATGAATAAATTTAAAAATATGGTACATTTGCACAATGAACTATTATTTCGCTGTTAAAAATGAAATACTGAAAATTGAAGATTAATATATGGAACTAGAAAACATCATCTTGAATGAAGTTACTCAGATCCTAAAAGACAACCATAATACAAAATCACTTATATGTAGATATTAGCTGTTCTCTCTTTAATAAGCAGGGTATAATCCCTATATTGCATAGGTTAGCTATAGTGTATAAACCTATGGAAAAGACTTGTCTAGGAAGGAAAAATAGAATAGACAGTTCTCAATGGATAATGGGGAGATTGGAAATGAATCACCAAATTAGTAATGGGAGGGGAAAGGATAATGATAGAGGGAATATACAGATGGACATCTAAAACTAAGGGTTATGTAAGCAGTATGGAAACCTAAGACAGTAGAAGTTACCTAAAATGTATACATGTATGAAGGTTATCAAATGGAACAACCAAATAGTGGAGGAGACAGCTCTGAATGGGCATGTGTAATCACAAAGTTAAGCTGTCATTTTGGGGATGGGTTACAACTAAGTGAGTTGTTTTTCAAAGGGACCCCTTGGGAAAACCCAAATAACACATGCTATTATCACAACTCTGCCGTGGGATCCCCCTCTGTAATCTATGAATATATTTTATTACCATTGCTTATTAAAAATCTGTTCTGCCCAATGGCTTAGTAGAGTGAAGCCAGGCAGGAAATCCAAACACAGATATATAGAGAGTAGGCAGAGTCAGAGAGACACATGTAGCTGCCAAAGGAGACAATGCTGGAACTTTACCTGGTAAGCCACAACCTTCTGGAAATACACAGAGAAGTTTAAATGGGTTAATTCAAGATATAAGAGAAATCCATTAAGAAGCCTGAGCTAAAAGGCCAAACAGTGTTGTAATTAATATAGCTTCTGTGTGATTATTGTGTGTCTGGGAGGCTGAGAAACTAATGAGTAGTCTCTGACTAAAAAATGCCACCCAATATGGGGCTGACTACATCCACATAAAACCTAAGATTGCTTAAAAAGGAATTCTAGACACAGAACAGAGTTTAATGAAGCTTCTTGGTATCTGCATTTTTTTTTTGGATGGGCTCCATTTGCTGGCTGCAAGCAGGGGCGCTATGCCTCTTTAAAGAGAGATCTTCCTGACTCAGCATTGGCAGTGAAGGTTGTGCAACATTTTTAGGGAAGGGCTTCCTGGTTTGTGCTTGTTGCACAAACAGATCTACCTCTTCCAGGAGGCCAAGCACTTAAATGGGGTCTATGAACAGTGTGTTACAAATTACTTAATGGTGATATGGATCTGTTGTGACAATGGAGCTGGGGCAGTATGCATAGCACTCAGCAACAGTGAATTGCTGTGGGACCATGGCCTTTTAACCTGTCACTTGTATTATTTTTAATAAAATGCTGATTGGACAATAGCCAGGCAGAAAGTATGGGTGGGGCAATGGTGACCAGGCAGGGAGTAGAGGCATGGTAATGAGAATTCTGGAAAGAGGAAGTTCAAGTCTGCAGTTGTGACCCAGAGGCAGAGGAAGCCAGAGAAAGAGGAAGCAAGATGTGACTGCATCACCAAAAAAGGTATCAAGCCACGTAGATAACACAGACAAGAATTATGGGCTAATATATGTTATAAGAGCTAACAACAAGCCTGAGCTAACAGGCCAATCAGTTTATAACTAATGTAGACCTCTATGTGATTTCTTTGGGACTGAATGATGGCCGGGAGGGACAGAAACCTCTCAACAGTAAACATGCTTCTACCATGTTGGACTGGGCAGAGCCAATAGTCAGGGCTGTGGAGTTGGTCTTAGCCATGCCTGCATAGCATTTAAAAAATAAAAAGGCACTCCTGGTCAGAAAATAATTATAGATACACATGTAATAAGTACATGCCCAGATGAAAAACAGCTTCTAATGAGTCATAGTGTTGAGTAAAAGTAAGTAAGCTTGGAAGAGAGAGCAAAAAGAGCATAACAGTGATAAATAGAAGTAGTTTTAAAAAATAACACCTTTAAAGAGACAGAGTACAAACAGGCATAGATTAAATGAGTAAAGATAATAAAATAAATACTAAACTTGTAGAAAAAAATAATAAAGTCAGAAAAATAAGCCAAATAAAGATGGAATATACACAGAGAGTTGGGATTATGTATTAATTGTGTTTTCTTTAAATTTCTGAACTGTGAATGATCTAAGTAGAAAGATTTCATTGTACAAGCTGCTAAACTAAACCAACATATGTATTTTAAAGGTATCTTAACTCAAAATTTGGGTCTAAGGATATGTTGCTTTGGAAAAAAGCTTCTGCTTTTGTTTCCACAGAGGATAGAAAGCTGTGGATTTCTTACCAGCTAATGTAGTTTGATCAAACATGATCCCTGAAGCAATGGCCCAGATGATCCAACATCCATGATAGCTTCAGGACTGCATGCTGAGATGGACCCACCACATAGCATACTCCATGAAAGACCAGATTAAAAGCACCCCCAATCAGCAGGAAGTACTCTAGAAAACAACACCCAAGCTCCCTATTCTTTTATAAATGTTTGTTTATATTTAAAGGGGGATATGCTATAGACATGAATATTTTGCATTGGTATGGATCTTGGTCTATTGATACAAAGTTAAGCTCAGTTTATTAAATGTTTATTTCTGCTCTTGTTTAAGGCAATGTGTTTGTGCATCTCTTTTAAAAATGTAATGCATAGTTAAAAATACACATTGATTGTCATTTATAAAAGGGAAACTTGTAGTCATGTTAGGTTTTCTAGATGTACAGAGATACATTTCAGATTGATAGGTATTCTTCAAATATTTCAAAGACATGCAAAATGTGTCATCTAAAACTATTTAAAAACTTAGACTTTTTCAATAATGAGACATGTTTTCTTCTGGGAGCACCAATTACTTCAAGAGAATGATGGGCATCAAAGAGGCTCCTTATGGAGTTTGCTAACCATTTGGGCAAGAAGCTGTTCTTGACTAGAATGTTTAATATTATGCTCTATAAACTGGACATGCAGGAAGCACAGAAAATTGACTGCTAAACATTCCAAAAGATGAGATGGTCCTTCATGGTACCTGCTTCATTATACTACCATTCATTATACAGAACACAGAAGAAAGTGACTGATAAACTGCCAAGATAGAGCCTTTCAAATTTCCGGCTTCATGGAAAAGTCTGCTGGATACTATGGGCCTGTACACTGAAGATGGATGCCCCAATTGTACAAAAGAACTTTGGGTGACTGTCCAGGCAGTGAGATGTCTCTGTCAATTTTAGAGTTTTGGAAGTTGCTTACAATGCACTTCCTGTTTACTTAGGTAATGTTATATCCTTCTGGGGTCTTTGACTTTGATGGAGTTGAAGAATAGATAGTTATAATTACAGTTTTTCTTAATTATGATAAAAATCAAGTAGATATAAATATTGAAACTTCAGTTCTTGCTTGTTACCTGTTTTGTTATATGTAATTTTTCTATGTTAAAGTTAAAACATTCCTTTTTTTATTTATACAGAAAAGGGGAGATGATGTGGAATTCCCCTCTATATGCTCTGAAAATATTTTATTACCATTGGTTATTAAAGAAACTGTTTTGGTCAATTTACTTTAGTAGAATAAAGTCAGATAGGAAATCTAAACAGAGATATATAGAAAGAGTAGACAGAGTCAGAGAGATGCCTTGTAGCTACCGAAGGAGACAGATGCCAGAACATTTCCTGGAAAGCTATATCCTTGTATAGATACACAGAATAATAGAAATGAGTTAATTTAAGATATAAGAGCTAGCCAATAAAAACCTGAGCTAATAGGCCAAACAGTGTTGTAATTAATATAATTTTTGTGTGAATATTGCATGTCTCAGCATCTGGAAAACAAATGAACAGTCTCCCCTTAAATAAGACCTTTGATTGCTTTGCACAAATTTATAGCAAGTCACGAACATGGATAAATTAAGTTGGCTCCTATCTAGAGCTTTCACCCCTACTGACTAGTTTTCATGGTACTGGAAAGTCCTCTTCATGCTATTAAAGCAGAAAGGTAGTCATCAACACAGCTATATACTCTCTAATTTATAATGGTGATGTGCCTACAAAATATGCTATTGCAGCAGTGGCACAAAGCTTTTGTGTTTATCCAATTAGTATCTATTCTGCTATATCCATATACCAGTATCTTACTTAGCATTATCAGAGAAGCTGACTCCTGCAGTAAATAGAAGCTAACACAGGGACACATGACTGTAAAATATGCAAATAGTGAGAGACCTTGGGATACCAGGGTTTTTTTTTTTTTTATTTGATGTCTTCAGGGCTCTTAGAACTCTTCTGAAGAGGAGGTAGGTATATTATATTGCAACAGACAGAAGGCATAGAGGACACCAAGGAAACAGAAACTCACAGAGTGAGGCAGTATGTACAGAGCTTGTAAAGTTTCTTGTCTGATAGTGTCCCAGCACTGACAAAAGTAGATACAAATTGTCATCTGTAACCCAGAAGTTATCTCCAATTGATAACTACTTGCAAATGAAAATTAGTTTACTCAAAGGGAGTCTCACTGGATTTACAGAACACTTAAGTTCATGCCCAATGCCTTGCAGTACATGTCAACTACAAAATGAACTCAACACCTTTTTTTTTTTCAGATTCTTTGTGTTTTTTACTTTTTATCCACACAGGTGCTTTGCTTATACATTATGGTTTCCATTTTTATTGCTCTTATGAATTTCTCTGTGTGTGTGTGTGTGTGTGTGTGTGTGTGTGTGTGTGCATCTATATGTGTTTATTTTTATTGAGCTTTTAACTAGGCTCAGTTTTTCAGGTTTTTTTTAAATTTTTTTGTTCTCTTCAGGTTTATTTGTTTTTGTTTCATATAATTCCATATTATTAGTCATTATATTTATATACCTGCTTGTATATTAATGAGAGAGAGAAAAGCTATGGATTTGCGTCAGAGGAGAAGTGGGTAGAACTTGGGAGGAGTTGGGTGTTGGAGGGGGCTGCTTGTTCATCCCAGCTGCCCAGAACTGAAATAATCACACAGAAGCCATATTATTTAAATCACTACTTAGACCATTAGCCTTAGATTCTTATTTACTAACTCTTACATATTAATTTAACCTGTTCTTATTAATCTGTGTATTCCCATGTGGCTGTGGCTTACGGTCTAAAGTTTCAGTGTCAGTCTCTGGCAAGGCTACATTGCTTCTCCTCGACTCTGCCTCCTTTCTCCCAGCATTCAGTTTAGTCTTTCCCTCCTACCTAAGTTCTGCCCTATCAACAGGCCCAAAGAAGCTTATTTATTAACCAATGGTATTCACAGCATACAGAGGGGATTCTCACATCAGTTTGGGGAGGGGAAACACTAATAAGAATATATCATATTTTTAAAAATATCTGTTTTCAATAAAAAATATAAAAGAAAGTCAAAAATAGTTGTCAGTTCACAGAACTGGATGTGTAACCTGCTCTTTAGTATATACTGGGGACCTAAAGAACATTCTAATACCAGCAGGGGAATGCCTGAAGAGCAGGAAAGATGAACTGCCAGGGAAAGTGAAGGCAAGCTGGAAAAAAAACCAAAATGTCTTTCTTCTACTTCCTTTTATATAGACTACTACCAGATGATGTGGCCCAGATATTGGCTTTCAATCTCAGATGATCCTGATTTAGGATACATCCTCACAGGTCGAATGATCCAGATTCAGATATACACATTTCCACCTTCAGTGATAGAGTGAAGAAATCTCTTTCACAGATGTACCCAGCTTCTTCTGGTTTAGTTGATCCCAGATGTTGTAGGGTTAATAAACAAAATTATCCATGTTCTAGTATCCATACCCTATTTTCAAAGCGTTCCAGAAAAGGAGTTATTTGACTTTTTATTTTATTTCAGTAACTTGTGTTACTATTTCTAGTAATGTGTTCTCAATTCAAATAAAATGATAAATCAATCTGACATAGTTTAATATCTCCTACTAATATTTTAACTAAATAATGCTTTTGAAACAGAAATGACATAAACCTGTCTACAAAAAAAAAGCAAAACAAACAACAACAAACAATCACATCTTAACATTTCTGTTATTTTTTTTGTTTTGTTTTTTGCTTTCTTTTTTCAATACAGGGTTTCTCTGTAGCTTTGGAGCCTGTCCTGGAACTAGCTCTTATAGACCCAGGCTGTTCTTGAACTCACAGAGATCCACCTCCCTCTACCTCATAAGTGCTGGGATTAAAGGCATGTACCACCACCATCCAGCCATTTCTACTATGTGAAAAAAGTTTTTATTTAAAGTTATTTTATTTTAATTTTTTGTGTCTGTCTGTGTGCCTGCATTGTATGGTGTAACCCTAGGTCCCAGGACATTGAGAAAAAGGTACTGATACTTTTGAAAATGGAATTATAGAAAGTTGTGTGCCACCATATGATCTGGGTGCTGGGGACTGAACTAAGATCCTATGCAAGAGCAATTTGCCCTTTGAACTCTCAAGCCATCTCTCCACACCCTGAAGGAAACTGAGAATTTCCACTATACTAATAATCAACCTTAATAGCTGATAAGACAAAAATTCACTCTAACTTTAAAATTTACCAAAATCTAAACAAATTGAAATAAAAAACTCATTTGTGTCATGAAATGGTAAAATATATTTACAAATATTTAAGGCCCTTGATTAAACATAATTAATAAAATTTGAAACAAAGATTTTACTTTATTTTCTAGTGGTTCTCTTTTTATTGTGACTGCAATTGTATTTATTTGTTCAATGTAAATTTTTATTATTAATAATATTACCCTAAACACATCCAATGGCAACATTCCCCTACGTATTTTGTTTTAAAAGGCAAAGCAAAACAAAACAAAAATATGTATATACAAACAATTTATATTTTGTGTTGGATATACTGTCATAGAAAGTATTATGAGGGATTAACATTTTTGCTAGCACTTGCCTGGAGTTTCTTCTTTCAGAGCAAAATGCTATTTTTAAACCTTTAGTTGCTTTAGGCAAGAGAAGAAACATTTAGGCTAGCGCTAATGAGAAGAATGTCACCACCTACAGCCATCTCAAGTCTTAACCTGGACAAGTTGAAGAAGAAAAAATTAGGGGCATTTGAGACCTTGAATGACAAAACAATAATCGAGACAGCTTTTCCCTATGGCAAAGTCTGCTTTTCTTGATTCATGCCTAGGACAAATTACACTACTGAATATGCTTTAAAAGCTAAAAATAAAGCAATATTTGTGTCTGGCTAAAATAATAATTCCTTGTTCCCAAATTACATGTTCATATTTAGTGATTTATACTATTATAAGATTAAACCATGCATTTCTTCTTAAGGATAAACTGTCCTGAGTTTTCATCACTTAGTCACTGAATTTCTCTGCTCCTTAGTATGATAAAAAAAATTGGAAGAATTATATAATTACCCACCCCTCTCAAACTTCTCATTCCTGTCTTTTGAGAAGAGTATTGGTTCCCAAAACTCTCAGGGATTCATGTCATCAAAGTGACTGTTGAAAATTACAACACTAAAACCAATGAGTAGGTTTTACTTCTCACTCTGTATGCTCTGGCATGAAGTACTGTGATTTACCACATATCTGAATATGTTGTTTTCATGGTTCAGGCATGGCAGACCAGAGAAGGGATGAGTAATTTTCATTTTCCTAGGTGCCTGTCAAAATCTGACAATGGTGTTTCTTTGGTAGTTTCTTCATCAGTGTCCCTTCTACACAGTCTAATATTCTCATTCTCTAGATTATCTCAAGCAGACTGATGCTCTAAGTCACTGCTTTATGCTTTCTTTGATTTATGTGACTAGCTCTGAAATTCTGTCTAAAATCAAAATCAGGTCACCCAGTGTCAGGGACCAGCCTCGACAAAAGTACCACTTGCAGGGTAGGGGTTTGAGGATTAGAAATATAAATAAAGAGCATGAAGACGTGAAGAATAATAAAACAGAAAAACCTAGAATAGTACCAGGAGGGAGCAAGTTCCAGTGAATACTGAAATCACCAGGTTTAATTTTCCATACACTTTTTTACCCCCAAAAGACAAAAGACTGCTTTAACATGATACAAATGGAAACTAGAACAGTTACTTGCTTCAATCTTTTGAAATATCAATTTATTAGCATTCTGCTGATTAGGCAGTGAAACTACCCTAGAACAAGTACCCTGAAGGCAGCCACTACCAATGTCAAACCACCTATCTCAAAAGAAGGTACAGAAGTATGCTTGAATTTCCTGACCATTGATCAGTGTGGAGTGGATCTATCTGTATGGGCCATCTGAATTTCTAAAGAACCAAGTAACCACATCCTGGTTCAGGATGTGTAGCCCTGATTATTGTTAACAATTAAGCAACTTCAAACTATCTGACATTCAGACAAGGTTGAAATAGGCTCACATTTTTGGGTCTCCACAGCCCAGTTCTTAAGCTTTCTCCATTTGAGTACATAACACATTAGTGCATACTAATCAGTGTGCCTGACATACAGTTTTATTGCTACAGAAACACCTAAAATGGAGAAAATTTTTACAACTTAATATTTTTCCTAGCAATAATTTAAAAATGTCTACAAATTTGGGGGGTAAGTAATGACATTTCCTTCGTTTTTCTGTGAGATAAGACAAGTAGAATAAAAGAATAGGAACAAAAATTATAGATTGAGCAATAATAGCATGTTTAATACAAATGTTTTGTTACAGCACAAAATATTTTTTTGCCTCAATGAATAATTTATTACCTTACTTTTGTAGTTGTCACTTTCTCTTATAAATAATTACCAAAACAAATGTGGAAAAAGTATTAGCCAGGATTTCCAGATGGTAGGCTACCAGATACAACATTCATTTTCTTGTGTCACTGTTTGCACCAGAAGTAAAGGCATGTAGAATAATAATGCTGTCATCATCATGAGGTTTTCTGGGGTAGCAGGAGCAGATTTTTTCCCTTCCAATCAAAAGGATGAAGGGAAAGAAATTCAAGCTTTCAGCACTCAATCAAGTTTCATTAAAAGGAGAAACATACATAAACACAGAACAAAACACACAAAGTACTATCCCATTGGGTGTAGAGAAAATTGGCGTAGGAGCTTCTTCTGTATTTGTGTGGCTTTCATTGGTTGAATAAAGAAACTGCGTTGGCCTTCTGATAGGGCAAAACATAGATAGGCAGGGAAGACAGAACAGAATTCTGGGAGGAAGCAGGCAGGCAGAGAGAGCCGCCATAAAGCTGCCAGGTCAGACATGATGAATCTTTCCCGGTAAGTCACGACCTTGTGGTGACATACAGATTATTAGAAATGGGTTAAATCAAGATGTGCGAGTTGGCCAAAAAGAGGCTAGATATAATGTTCCAGGAAGTAATTTAATTAATACAATTTCTGTGTGGTTATTTGGGGGTTAAGCTAGCCAGGCACCAGGAACATGGCCCGCTCGCCTCTTACTACAGATTGGCGCTCCAGCGTTGTCTACTAACTCCATGTAAAACCTAAGAGGGCTTATGGTATGGATTTTGTTTTAGGGATATTAATTTAATGTCAATCTTGTTATATTTCTGCTCTTGATTAAGGTATTGTGATTGTGTAGTTCATTTAAAAAATGTAATGTATGATTAGGAAATATAGGTTCTTAATAAATAATCGTGCATGATAATCAAGCTTGTAGTCATGTTAGTTATATTTTCTAGATATATAGAGATATATTTCAATTAAATAGGCATTCTTCATATTTTTTCAAAGGCTACAGAATATGGCATTTAATATTTTAATAACTTAGGGCTTTTCATGACAATGAGCCACATATGTTCCTGGCAGCATCAATCTACTTCAGGAGAAAAATGGGCAACAAAGAAACTCCTTATGGAGTTTGTTAGCCATTTAGGCAAGAAACTGCTCTTGCCTGGACTGTTACATAAACTGGACACAAAGAACCCACAGAGCAAGGGCTGCTAAACTTGCCTAAAGGTGAGACGATCCTTTGGGGTTCCTGATTCATGAAAGAGTCTGCGAGACATTCTACAGGATACAAAACAAAGTGACTAAACTGTCTTTAAAATTTCCTGCTTTATGAAAATGTCTGCTGGATACTATGGGCCTGTAGGCTAAAGATAGATGCCCCAACGGTACAAAAAAAACTTTGGGTGACTGTTCAGGCAGAGAGATGTTTCTGTCATCTAGAAGTTGATTACTTCTTGTTTACTTAAGTAATATTATATCCTTCTCGAGTCTTTGATGGAGTTAAAGAATAGATAGATAACTATAGTTTTCCATTGTTGTGATAAAAGATAAAATAGATCTGAATATTGTAACTGTAATTCCTGCTTGATAACTGTTTTGTTATATGTAATTTTACTATGGTAAAGTAAAAGCCTTTCTTTTTTGTTTAAATAGAAAAGGGGAAATGGTGTAGGAGGTTCTTCTCTATTTGTGTTGCTTTCATTGGTTGAATAAACAAACTGCCTTGGCCTTTTGATAGGGCAAAACTTAGACAGGCAGGGAAGACAGAACAGGATTCTGGGAGGAAGAAGGCAGGCAGAGAGAGCTGCCATAAAGCTGCCAGGTCAGACACGCTGAATCTTTCCTGTTAAGCCACGACCTTGTGGTGACAAACAGATTATTAGAAATGAGTTAAATCAAGATGTGCAAGTTGGACAAAAAGAGGCTAGATATAATGTTCCAGGCAGTAATTTAATTAATAGAATTTCTGTGTGGTTATTTGAGGGTTAAGCTAGCCAGGCACCAGGAACGCAGTCTGCTCGCCTCTTACTACAGAGAATATGGATGTAGAATTTGAGTTACTCTGGAAAAGTCAGAGCTTTTATATTTATAGGGGTGTAGTGTGGATTCCTCTTCTATTTCAGAATTGTCTGGTGTGGGCTACTGTGGGTGAATGGTTAATCAAAGAGAGTGATAAAGAAAGTTATGATTGGTTCCAGAGAGAGGAACCCAACCCCTGCTCCTCAATCTGCCACACCCCAAGGAGATTTAAAATTTTTCACAGAACACTTGACTTTACAGAGAAAAGCCCACCATGTCTTGTTTCAGACGTGAAAAGTAGTCTTGAAGTTGTCATCATAAGTGTATAAGTGAAGAGCAATTAACCTGCCAAGAACCTCTTTTTACTGTTCGAATTCTAAGGAGGGAGCTGCCTGATTTCTCATCCCTCAATGAGATTGCTCTCCCTCTCTGTGTGTTTGTGTGTGTGTGTCTGTGTGTGTGTCTGTGTGTGTCTGTGTGTGTGCCTCTGTGTGTGTGTGTCTGTGCAAGTTACTAATGTAATGGTATATGTGGTGTGCCTCTGTGTGCGTCTGAGTGTGTGTGCCTGTGTGTGTGTGTCTGTGCAGGTTACTGATGAGATATGTGGTGTGCCTGTGTGTCTGTCTGAGTGTGTGTGCCTCTGTGTGTGTGTCTGAGTGTGCATGTGTGTGTGTGTGCAGGTTACTGATGGGATATGAGGTGTGCCTGTGTGTGTGTCTGAGTGTGTGTGCCTTTGTGTGTGTGTGTGTGTGTGTGTGTATGTGTATGTCTGTGTCTGCAGGTTATTGATAGGAAATGTGGCTGGGTCTGCACCCAGATGCCAGAGGAGGACAGATAGTGTTCAGGTCTATCATTTTCTACTTTACTACTTTGTTAAAGGGTCCCATAATGCAGCTAGAGCTAAACTGGCAGTCAACAATCACCAGCATTTCTCCTTTCCTCTTCCATCCACAGTGCTGGGATTAAGGTTAGGTTCTTTAATTGGGGCAAGGGCTCAAAATTCATTTCTTGTGTTTGCATAGCAAGAGTTCTTACCTTCTAACTCAGCTCATATCTAAAGTCCAATTCAATTGGATGAACACATTTAGCTGTACTTCTACAATGCTGAAAATAAAAAATATTAAGAAATCTTTAAAATTTTGTCTGAGACTTAATATGTTATTGAAAAATCACACCCACACAAAATAAAAATATTAAAGTGAAAGGAAAATGAAAACAGTGAATTCATCATGTATTATACCAGGTAAACACACAGCTAGGAGAACTGTTACCTTTATAGTACAAAAAATGACAAGTATGTATGTGATCTTAATTCTCAAATAAAATCTAATTAATTTATTCTTTTATCCCTTTTTCAAAATTTTACTTATTCATTTATTTTACATCCAGACCAAAGTTATCCCTTCCTCCTCTCCTCCCAGTTGCTCCCCCATCAACCCTTTGCCTACCTCTAACCTCTCCAACTCTATTTATATTCAGAAAAGGGCTGGCATCCCATGGATATCAACAAACATGGCATATCAGTTGCAGTAATATAGCCTCTCTGACAATTAATGGGCTAGATAACAATCTATGAGTATGGCAGAATCTCCTAAGGCATCATTACATTGACATTTTTTCCTTCAGTCTTATTTGGTTCTATCCTAGGTAGCTGAGCCACCCAGCCTCTGGTTCCTGGTTCTTGAGGCAGTATCATGGGTGGTCTCACTCATTCTTGTGGGATGGGTCTCTGGCTGGACAAGTCATTGGTTGGCCACCCCCACAATCTCTGTGCCCCCTTATGTCAGCACACCCCATTTATAGGACAGATTGTAAAATCCAAGTTTTTATAACTGATTTGGCATCTCAATCCCTCCACTGGAAGTCTTGGCTGGTTACAGAAGATGTCCAGTATAGGGTACATATGTACAATTATTAGTAATCTTAGGTGTGGTCATCTTTGAATATTACTTGGAATTTACCTTGTTCCAGCTCTCTACCTGACACAAAAATGCTCCAGTTTTCAGTTGGAACTCAGTATTCTCCCCCTGACTTTACCCACACTCAATCCCTCAATTTCTAATCCCCACCCACCTCAGGTCTATTCATTAAACCTATTCTATTTCCATTTCCAGGAAGATCCAAGTGCCCTCCTTGGGCCCTCCTTATTACCTAGCCTCTCTTGGTCTCTGGATTGTAGCATGGTTATCCTTTGTAGCTCATATCCACTTATAAGTGAATACATACCATGTTTGTCTTTCTGGATCAGGTATGTTGTTACCTCACCAACTAATGATGATGTTTTCTAGTTCCATCCATTTTGGCCTAATTTCATGATATAATTGTTTTTGACAGCTCAGTAATATTCCATTGTTCAAATGTACCACTCATTTTCTTATCCATTCTTCGGTGGAGAGAGATCTATGTTGTTTCTAGGTTCTGGCTTTTATGGATAAAGTTGTTATGAATATAGATGAACAAGTTTTCATGTAGTATTTTTGAGCATCTTCTGGCTGTATGCCCAAGAGTGGGATAGCTAGAATTTCAAGTACTATACTGAATAAATATGAAGAGAGTGGACAGTCTTGTCCTGTTCCTGATTTTAGTGGAACTACTTTGAATTTCTCTAGATTTAATTTGATATTGACTATCAACTTACTATGTATTACTTTTGCTATCTTTAGGTATTCAGCTTGCATCCCTGATCTCTCCAAGACTTTTAGAATTCAGAGACATTTTTTCAGCATCTAATGAGATGATCATGTTGCTTGTTTATTTCAGTTTATTTATATGGTGGAATTGTCTGGGATGAATCTCACTTGATAATAATGAATGATATCTTTAATGTGTTCTTGGATTTGGTTTGGGAATAATATCTTGAGTATTTTTGCATTAATATTCATAAGTTAAATTGGTCTGTAATTCTCTTTTTTGAATCTTGTGTGTTTTGATTATCATGATGACTGCAGGATTATAAAATTAATTTGGGAATGGTCCTTCTGCTTGTATTTTGTGAAATAATTTGAGGAGTATTGCTATTAACTTTTCTTTGAAGGTCTTGTAGAATTCAGATTGTAAACAACTGTTCCTGGACTTTTTTTTTTGAAGTCTGTTACTAAATGTGTCTATTTCCTAAGGGTATATTTAAACTGTTTATCTGGTCTTTATTAAACTTTAGTAGAGTGGTATCTATTGAGAAAATTGTCTATTTATTTAATATTTTCCAACTTTATGGAGAACAGGTTTTTCAATTATGACCTGATGATTCTTTGGATTTCCTTGATGCCTGTTGTTATATCCCCCATTTTCTTTCTGATTTTGTTAATTTTGATATTCTATCTCTATCTTTAGTTAGTTTGGATAAAGGTTTGTCTATCTTGTTGATTTTCTCAAAGAAACTACTCTTTGTCTCATTGTTTCTTTGTTTTGACCTCTTTGTTTCTGTTTTATTGATTTCAGCCCTGAGTTTGTTTTCTTTTCCCCTGAGTTTGATTTTTTTTTCCTGCTGTCTACTCCTATTCAGTTTAGCTGTTTCCTTTTTTTTTCTAGGTCTTTTAGGTGTGGTGTTAAGTCACTAGTATGAGAATTTTCTAATGCATGCACTTAGTGTTAAGACTTTTCCTCTTAACTCTGATTTCATTGTGTTCCCTAAATTTGGGTATATTGTATATTCATTTTCATTGAATTCTAGAAAGTCTTTAAATTCTTTTTTTCAGTAGATAGTTGTTCAGTTTCAATGATTTGTTAGGTTTTCTGCTGTTTCTGATGTTATTGATACCCAACTTTAATCGATTGTGGTCTGATAGCATACAAGGGTTTGTTTCAATTTTATTGTATCTGTTGAGAGTTCTTTTGTGACCAAAGTATGTGGTCAATTTTGAGGAAGGTTCCATGATGCACTAAAAGAAAGTATGTTTTATGTTTTGGTAAAATCCTATGAATATTTCTGTCAGGTCCATTTGAGCTACAACCTCTGTTATTTTCATAATTTTCCTGTTTAATTTTTGTCCGGATGACCTGTCCATTGGGGAGAGTGGGTGTTGAAGTCTCCCACTACTAATGTGTGAAGTTTGATGTGTGATTTAAGCTTTAGTAATGTTTCTCTGACATGTGTGTGTCCTTACATTTGGGGCATAAATGTTCAGAATTGAGGCATCATTTGGTGGATTTTTCTTTTGATAAATATGAAATTTTCTTATCTATCTCTTTTGATTAATTTGCTTTGAAATCTGTATTGGTAGATATTATTAGATCCATTTGATTGGAAAATCTTTTTCTAGCCCTTTGTTCTAAGGTGATGTCTATATCTAATGTTTAAGTCTCTCTCTTGTATGTAATGGAAGGAGGAAACCTGTCTTTGTATCCATTCTGTTAACTTGTGTTTCTTTATTGGTGACTTAGGTCTACTGATATTTAGAGATATTGATGATCACTGGTTGTTCCTATTATGTTGTTGTTGGTGGTGGTAGTGATGGGTTTTTTTTGTGTGTGTGTATGTATGTGTGTGTTATTATGTGTGTGGTTTCCTTCTTTGCTTTGTTGGTGTGTGACTTGTGACTATCTATTTTCTTGTGCTTTTGTGGGTGTAATTAATTTGCTTAGGTTGAAGTTTTCCTTCTAATACCTTCTATAGTGCTGGATATCTGGATAGATAGTGTTAAATTTGACTTTGTCATGAAATATCTTTTTTTCTCCATCTATGGTGATTGAATGTTTTCCTGGATATATTATTCTGGGCTGGCACCCATGGTATCATAGAGCCTGCAAGACCTCTGTTCAGACCTTTCTGGGTTTTAGAGTCTCAGATCAGAAGTAGGGTGTAATTTTTATAGGTCTACCTTCATATGATACTTGGTCATTTTCTTTTGCAGTTTTTAATATTCTTTCTTTGTTTTTTATATTTTGTGTTCTGACTATTATGTGATGCAGGGATTTGTTTTTTGATTCAGTCTGTTTGGTGTTCAGTAAGATTTTTTGTGCCTTTAATAGGCATGTCCTTCTTTAGGTTAGGGACATTTTCTTCTATGATTTTGTTAAATACATTTTCTTGAGGTTTGAGCTGGAATTCTTCTCTCTTTTCTAGTACTATTATTCTTAGTTTTGGTCTTTGTATTGAATCCCAGATTTCCTGGATGCTTGTGTTAGGAGATTTAGTTCTAACAATTTCTTTGACTGATAAATATATTTCTTCTATTTTATCTTCAACGCCTGAGTTTCTCTCTTTTGTCTTTTGAATTCTGTTGGCAATGCCTAAATCTGTAGATCCTGTTTGTCTTCCCAGAGTTTTTATTTTCTGAATTCCCTCAGTTTGTTTTCTTTACTACTTCTATTTCAATTTTTCATGGCTTGGATACTTTCCTTCACCTGTTTGTTTTTCTCCTGACTTTCTTGACCTTTTTAAAGGGATTTATTGTTTTCTGCCAACTTTTTTGGTTGCCTTTTCACTGATTTCTTTAAGAGTTTTTTTTCATATCTTCTTTAGGAGCCTCCACCATCATCATAAAGTTAATTTAAGATTGTTTTCTTGTACTTATACAACATTGGTATATTGAGGGCTTGCTTAGTGTGGGATAGCCAGGCTCTGGTGGTGACATGTTTCCCTGGATATTGTTTGCACTCTTACACTTACATTTTGGATCTGCATTTGGACAGATTATAGGCCTAGATGCTAATTTCCAGATTTGATTTTGTAGGATGGATATTTTCTTCCCTAGTTTCTATATACTCTTTAGTCTTATGGATCCCATAGTCTGTGCTTGAGTAGAAGATCTTTGTCTGTGTTGGCAGCTGGATGTTTAATGGCCTGGATGGCCTCTGGTTCAGCAGTGGTTTGCTACCCAAGTTTGGGACTGAAGTTTTGGCTATGTTTGTGTATGCCTTCTAATCTGATCATTGGTTCTCTAGGGTACAGATGCTGGCCATGCTTCTAGTGGAGTAGGCTACTTCTTCTTGGTTTGGGGGGGGCAGTGTTGAATTAGTCTCTGGGACTCAGGATGCAGGCTTCATCTCTATATTTTAGGAAGCTTTCCTGGCCTATGATAAGATGGTAGGCTTCTACCAGAGGGTGGGCCAGGATATGGCAATGAGGAGAGGAGGAGAAGTTGAAATTATGCAGAGATTCAGAATGCTTTACTGGCCTCTGGGCAGTGAAAGACTTCCACCATAGATTTAGGAAGTTTACTATTCTTAAAGATATCACAATACATTTGCATAGATTATAATATATTCTAATGTATACCTAATTATGTTGGTATAAAATGTAATTAAAAATTAAAGAAATTTTATAACATTCATTTTGTAGACTGTGGTTTACGCAAAGAAAAGGGAATAGTTTACTATAATTACCCTTCATTTAGTCTCATATCAACATTGAATTGTGTAAGAAAATTTATTTTTATTCATGAACAACATCAGTGCCATAATGACAGACAGTTCTTAATCTTTGCCTTTGTTCAACACTCAGGAATTCCAGAAATATTAGTAAAGTTATTTTGGTCCATTTGGTTTTCCATACTGATTCATTTGATAGCCTTTTCTGTTGATTACTGTCTGACTCTTTTATCTAACTTCTTGGAAAGAAGTTTACAAGAAACATCATTGTTTTTCTCAGGCATGCTCCCTGAGCTGGCTTTTTATTTTCTCTTTGTAATTTTGATTGGGTAAGTAGTGGGAAAAGTTGGGCTTCAGTGCTGCACAGTTTAAATGAACAAGATTCTGAGTTTCTACAACTGAATCTAAATTTTCTAAATATAGCTCCAGTCTTGAAATTCACCCTTCAGCTCATCCTTGCTCTATTTGTTGAAGTAATAAATTTGAGAACTATGAACTCAAGTTAATTGACCATTTTATTCTTTGCCATTTCCAGCACTAAACAACTACAACTTTTATTTTTTTTAAGATGAAAACACACAGGGAAAATCTTGCAGAAAATGGTGAGTGGGATTTTTGGAGTAAATCTATGAACATCGTGTGGACTTTGCTGTGTGATCATAGAGCTTTGTGTCAGTTTGGTTTTTCTTGCTGTGCAGTGTGTCCTTTCTGGAGGTACTAGAATGCTATGTGCAATGATATCTTCCAGAAGCCCCAGGTGTGTGAGTTGAGCTGCTGGGTGTTTGAGCAAGAGATCTTCCTCTAGGCAGAGATATGTGAATGTCTTTGTGTGAGTTCAGGTTATTCTTCAATAGGCAGCTGTCTTTTCCTTTTCAGTGGAAATGTGAATCATTGAAAACAATGATAGGAAAAGATGTGTTTTCTAATATATATATATATATCGACATAAGGACTATAAAGGAGGAAAAATATTAATGCAGTTGGTAATCTAATTAAATGAGTAGAAATAGTTACATTTTTTCAAGACACAAATAAAATAATATCAAATTGTGTTCTTGACATACATTAAAGTTAAATGTTGATTCACTTCAGAAATCTGAATTTTTAAATATCAGTGATTTACTTTCAATAATTGATTTAGTTGGTTGAACAAAGTAACAAATGAACATTTCTGCAAAGTTCAAGATTGCAGTAATGTAGCATGAATTGGATCAAATGAAAATGGACCATATATTTGAATAGTTAGTCTTCAGTTTATGGACTGTTTGGGAAGGTTTAATAGGAATGGTCTTGTAGGAGAATGTATATCACTAGGTTTGGGTTTTGAGGTTTCAAAAGTCCACCCATCCTCAGTTAGTTCTCTTTCACTGGTTCTATGTCTCAACATGTGAGCTCTCAGTTTCTGCTCCAGGTCTGTGCCTACCTATCTACAGCCATGTTCCCCACCACAATGGTCATTGAGTCTAAATCTCTCAACCAAAGTCCCAAATAAACTCTCTCTTCTGTTGTATTGATCACGGTGTCTTACCACAAAAATAGAAAAGTGAGACAGAACATTATGCAGAATTTGTGTATTTCATCCAAACAATTCGAGAAATATTTATGGTATTTAATTTAACAATGTCTTACTGTGGGTTGTTTCTCCTACTTTCATGTTCCAAATACACAGCTTTTCCCTTCATTTGGTTGCTCCTTATTTGTTACTTTACCTGTCATACTTAATATGTATGCAAACCTATTACTTATTTGCTAACAAAGCATAGACGAAACTAATGCACATAAAGCATGATGGTACTTCAGGTTTGGATCTGGTTTCAATAGATACATGATACCTATAGGTCTCAGTGACAAGAGTAATGATGTATGGATATCATCAGTTATCAACAATTATAAAAGTGCTGAATATTTTTTATCTTGGTTGTATATGAAGAAATGAATGCAACTTCTGCTGCCTTTCACATTTTTTGTAAAGTTTATTTTGTCTTTACTTATGTGTATATATGTTTGAGTGTGTATATATATGAGGATATATATGTGGGAATTTCTATGGATGCCCAAAGAGGATGTCAAATCCCCTGAAGTTGAAGTTGTAGAAGGCTGTGAGCCACACAACAGATATGGGTTCTGGGAACTGAACTTAGTTCCCATTCAAGAGCAGTAAAAGCTTTTAACTACAGAGCCATTTTCTCTGGACCCTGACACTCACTTTCATATAATAGCAATCTGAGAAAATTCACTTTCTTTTCCTATTCCAGTGATGTTAGTTGTGTTTTCAAGTTGTGTAAGTGTTATTGTCTAAAGATGAACAGGACATTCCATTTATCTAGTCGATGATACTTTCTTTTACCAGATAGACACAATTCAACAGAGGAAGAGAACTTCTGGGATTATTTTTGGGTAATACTGAGTTAGAGTTCCTCTATTTTTTTTTGAACTTCATGCTGAGCACATAAAATCTGCCACCTCGTTTACACAATAGTTCTGAAAGTCTAATGCACCTTAAGGAAGATAGACTGACAGACTTGTGCAGCAGTGACATTATTTGAAGCTTCAATCCAGTTCTACCAAACCTTAACCGTACACATTTGTGTTTCAGTTACATTGGATAGTACATCTATTTCCCATTTTGGTACACATATCCTAACCTGCTCTCTTGAGTATATTTTTTATTTGTGTCATTTGGATAATAAATATGTTAACTGATCAAAACAGATGAAGTGCTTGCCTGGGGACTAGAAGATGACAGGGTAAATAAAAAAGCCTGTGGGTTTGAGATCTACAGAAATACTGGGTGGGTATTGTGCTCCATTGCCTGGAAAGTAAGGACAGGGTTTCACCAGAACAAATTGGCAAGCTACACTGCACCTTTGGACAAGCTCTGGTTCACTAAGAGCTGCTTTTTAAACAAATAAAGTAGATAGTGATTAAAAAAAAGTCAGCTTCAGCCCTCCATATGCAAGTACTCCAAGCTCATTTACAACCACATACAAATTTGTGCAAACACATGTGCAAAAATGTACACACCAAAACACACACATATACACATACACAAGCACACATACCACAGAGATGTGAAAAACAGAAAAGTAATGTTCCTGTCCGTGCATACCTCATCACCATGTAATTCACATTTGTCTCTTACATGAGTATAAACATCTCTTGCATTTCTTATTTGTCTAGTGACTTTTTTATGAAGAAAATAACAGCCTTTCTTCAGTAGCCTTTAAATTGTATCTAAGGAAGTCAGAGTTAACTGGTATGGAGAAGTATCCAGTCCTTAATTGGACAGCTCATGTTATCAGATTGATGACTACCCCAATAGTCATCAGAAAGCCTTCATTCAGTAACTTATGGAAACAGATACAGAGACACTTGGCCAATCATTAGGCCAATCTCTGGGAATCCTGCTGAAGAGAGGTAGGAAAATCGTAGAGGAAAAACCTAAAGAAACAACTAACCTTGCTCATAGGAGGTCAAAGAGTCTGAACCAACAACCAGGAAGACTGCCTGAAACTAACCAAGGTTCTCTACATATGTGTGATAGCTGTGTAGCTTAGCTGACTTGTGGAACTCCTAAGAATAGGAACAGGAAATGTTCCTAATGCTTTGTCTTGCTCTTGGGAAGCTATTCCTCAACTGGATTGCCTTGCCTAGCTTTAATATGAGGTGAGGTGCTTAGTCCTACAGCACCTTTATATGTCATTCTTTGTTTATACCCATGGGAGGCCTGCCCTTTTCTGAACAGAAACCAGAGAATGAATGGATTTTGGAAGGTTCAGAGCAGAGAGGAGGTTGGGAGAGGGAATGGGAGGAGGGGAGAGAAAGGAAACTGTGGTCACAATATAAAATAAAGTAAATTTAAAAAAGAATGAGTACTCTCAGAGTATCTTAAGTATAGCTTATAAAATAATATTTAAACAAATACTCCAGATTCTTTAGGTAGGTTACTTTTTTAAAGTATTATTTCTTAAAATTAAAGAAATATTTTTAAAAAGATTTTATTTATATTGTATAATTGGGAGACTCAAGAGTTGTCTCAGCAGTTCAGATCTTTTACTGCCTCTGCAGATCACCAGGGTGAAGTTCCCAGTAACGACATGGTGGCACACAGTCATTTTTACCTCCAGTTCTACAGTAGCTTTCACCCCTTTGAGTCCTTCACAGTCTTTGTGTGCATGTAATACACTTGCTTATGTGCAGGAGAAACATGTTTATTCCTACAAAATAAAAGTAAATAAAGTATTTTAAGATAAAATGTTTAAACTATAAATAAAGTCTAAGAATATTATTCGATACAGTCAACTGGAAATTTAGATTGCTGTGGCTGCATTTATTTTTATTTTTGAAATTATTTTCATTGAAATATATTATAGAAAGAAAAAAGTTATTCTTTTAGGTTACTGTTACCATTTCAAGAAAGATTTGGGAGAAAAACTGTCTTTTCCTACTTTTCTAATTGACTGATTTTGAGCAATTAACTTAACCTTTCTAAACCTCCTTTTCTCAACTTATAAATATTAATGATGAAACCAACTTAATGAGCCCATAGAGAAGATCAAAGAAATAACAAAGCAGTTCTCTCATTATCATACCTAGCACAGTGATCATTCAATCCCTGAATGTGGAATGGAAGCTAATACTTCACAGAATTTGCATGTAAATAGAGAAGCTTTTGGTTAACATTTTTACATGAAAGGCTGCATGTACTAAAAATTTGATATTTGTTTGTCCTGTGCCCTTATATTATGGCAATATTTTTTTATCAGTTCTAAAACTCTTTTGTTGTTTAAAATTATAGAGTTGTCTGTCCTGCTGTATCCAATAGTATTGCTAATAATAAGTAGTCTACTGTACAAATCCATCAAGTGATAACATCTGCTTATGTGCAAGCCTCTTGTTAAAACACTAGAGTATTTATTTCTCTCATACATGTGTATGTGTATGCATACATATATGTACACACACACATATATACATATATACAAATATACACACATGTATGAATACAAATGTATACATATATGCATATTCCTAACAAAAACCAGAGGAGGAAGGGTTTATAGAGCTCACTGAGTCAATGGAAGGGAATAAATGGTGGACCTGATGGCGTTGCATCAGCAGTTAGGATATAGAAATGATGAAGGTTGGCTTTCTCCTTTCTATTAAGCTTGCAAATACAGCCACAGTCATACTTCTGCTCACATTCATGGTAGATTTCTTTATTTAGATAAATTTTATTTTTTTGAAATCACTTTAATATATAAATACTCAGAGGCATGTTTCTATGTTGGTTTTAAATGTCAGATTGGCAGTGAAGATTAACTATCATAAATAGCTCCATCAATATAAATGCTACAGATAGTTGATTATTGTAAGAAATAATGGTAACATATACATCTAGTCATGATTGGTACAGACTTATTTTCCTCACAAATGTTGAGAGTTTGTTTTAATATGGAAGCTATATGATCCAGGTTTTACTCTAGCATTTTATAATGTTTATTCAAAACTTAAAATTATGAGCCATTGGGGTGGTTGTGTACATAAAGAGTCTTGCCCTCAACCATCACAACCTGAGTTTTATCTTCTTGAAATCCATATAAAAGAAAGAAAGAATCAATTTCATTCTGGCTTCTACACATGCAAGTATGTCATGACACCCAAGCCCCTTCACCCACACACAATAAATAATTATTTAAACCATAAAAGTATGAAAATTTTTTTGGGGCCAGCAGGCAAGGTTCCTGCAGGTAGGCTGCTCCAAACCCCCATCCACTGGATCCTGTAAGCTATAAATCCCACTCTGTCCTCAAGCCCTCCTATGCCCCTTGACCTCAGAGGAATCTTGAAGCACAGACTGCGTCTTCACAGAAAGGACAAAGAGATTCATCATCTACCCAGAAGGAAACCCCAGTCTCTAGGCCTTTTCCCCACCTGCCTCAAATTTTCCACCCAGCCAGCAGTCAGGCTTCTTGCAGGTAAGCTGCTGCAACCTCCCCACCCCATTGATGGGCTCCTGTAAGCTATGAGGCCCACTCTGCTCCCAAAGACTCCTATCCTCCATGATCTCAGGGGAACTTTGAAGCCCAGAATGCCACAGTACAGAGAAGACCATGAGAGGAACTCTGAAGCACAGGCTATGACTGCACAGAGGGGACCAAGAGAGCTGGCCAAGTGAGACCTCAGCGGCTCCCAAAGACACAGACAGCAACAGCAAGGATTGGGCCAAGAGGCAAAGACACTGCCAGAACCAAATGGAAGGAGAGATGTGTAGGCACCAATGAAAGATTTCATTTAACAAGTTAAAAAGCAACATGGTAACACCAGAACCCAGTGATCACACAACAGGAAGACTTGATCATCCAAACATAGAAGCAGCAGGGGGGTGGGGAACACTTTTAAATGTAACTTTATGAGGATGAGGAATACCTTTAAAGAGGAAATGAAAATTCCCTTAAATATGGAGGAAAAGGCAAATGAAAAATTGGAAGAAATCAATGGATATGTTAAAGAAAACTAAGAGAAAGCAATCAAGCAGGTAAAGCAAACAGTTCAAATAGTTCAAAACATGAAAACTTACATAGAGGCAATAAAGAATACACAAAGCAAGAGAATTCTCAAAATGGAAAACCTGGGTAAACAAATGGGAGCTACAGATCCAGGCAAACAAAAAAGCCCAGGGCTGGATGGTTTCAATGCAGGATTCTACCAGGACTTCAAGGAAGAGCTAATACCTATACTCCTCTAATTGTTCCACATGGTAGAAACAGAAGGAACATTTCCAAACTCTTCTTATGAGGTTACAGTTACACTGATACCAAAACCGCACAAAGATTCAACCAAGAAGGAGAATTACAGAACAATCTCCCTCATGAACATTGATGCAAAAATACTCAATAAAATAATTTAGTGGCATTTCAATTGTATTTTAATAAAAAAAAAAGACTGACTGAAGATCTGAGAGTAAAAGAGTCCCACTGGTAAGCATTACAGACCAGGTTATGGCAACACACTCCCTTAATCATAGTAGCCACAATAACACATACCTTTAATCCCAGTAGCCACACTAGTTGCCATAGAAATCGGGTGGTGCATGCCTTTAATCCCAGCCTTAAAGAGGAATTTAAGATGGAGAGAGACAGCTCTCAGATACAGTCTCATTCTGAGATTTTGGGACACAGGATCTTTATTTCAGACTGAGTTCAAGGTAAGAGCCAGAGGCTGGCTATTTTGCTTTTTGGATCTTCAGGTTGAACCCCAATTTCTGACTCTGAGTTTTTATTAATCGTGCTTCATTTGGGTTTCTGTATCTTCAGGACAAACCCCTAGTCATTGTTTTGTTAGTTGAACTGCAGTCTGAAATTCACTCCAACAAATTCATATATATATATATATATCTTTCACCATGATATCTCTACATTCAGATGACTCCTTGAATACTCTGCCGTGTTTCCTTTTCATGAGAAAATGGGATCATTTGTAGTAAAATCAGTGTTCTATGTACATAACATAAAAGACACTTATCTGATATATATAGATATAGATATTTGTTCCTTAAATTCTATAACTCTAGAGAACCTTGACTAATACAGGAAATTTGCCAACTTTGTACCCTAGGTTAGAGAGCTGACAAGCTTGATCCCAACTCACTCTAGAAGTCCTCTAACTCATGATACCCATTCAGGAATTATAATGAACTGGAAACACTGCAACTTTGAGCCCAAATAATCATGTTATGATCAATCAGTTGTTTCAGGCACTAAAATTTGGGATGGGATGTTAACATAGTGCCTAATTTTAATATATTTAAAGTTTCTTATTAGGATGGTCTAAGTGGAACTCACACAATATCCAAAAGAATCCAGAAGTGAGGGAGCAAGAGTTCTATTTTCCAGTCTAAGAAAATATCCCAGTGGGTTTAAGAATCTCTTTTGAGGCTTCACCAATTAAATACTCTGCCCATTCCTAGCATGTCATACTGTAGAACAAAGTTTTAAACCAGAATCTTTGGGGGAATAGTTCAGATACAAACTAAAGGAGGCAGTTGGGTAAAGATGATAACTATGTTATTCATTTTCTAAGCAAATATAAGGACTTCAGTTCAAATTCATAGATTAATATAATTTGTACATATTTTTCATCATACACTTATTTTACAGGCTATAGATGATAGGAAATGACTTTCAGCGAAATTAAATTCCACTACTAAACAGTTTAGTGAATTACAATTGAACTGGACATTATGTAAGATTACATTTATCACGATTTCTAATGCTCTGTTTAATTTCTTTCATATAATAGTCTTACATAGCATACCACACCAAAATAACTACCTTTGGTAAGTAGAAATCTATTCATCTGTTGGTAGAACA
This sequence comes from Ondatra zibethicus, assembly GCA_004026605.1. Lineage (NCBI taxonomy): Eukaryota > Metazoa > Chordata > Mammalia > Rodentia > Cricetidae > Ondatra > Ondatra zibethicus. The sequence goes on from PVIU01011182.1 coordinate 37,752, forward strand.
GACATACTGAGCACTATACAACTGACTTCTAGTTGACATCCATTTGCTATCATTGTTTAAGTAATATTTTGAACCAAAATGTGTTATAAATACATTATACCTTACATTTTCTCTTCTTTTTATTTGAAAATTTTATTTTCTCCAATCTAGATTGAAATGTACAAGAAGCCAGAATTCTGATTATTCATCTATGCTTATCAGCACATCTGCTTTTTTGTATTTAGAAAATTAGCTAAGAAAAAATTATCTCACTTGAGTATTCTTAATTAAATCCAAGGTATTATCAGCTTTATCATACAGTCCTACCATCAAGAATAAAACACTTCAGAAACTATTTTAATAAAATATTATTTTCCCATTTTAGAGCAATCTTCTTTGTGTTTCATGAATAAGGTTTCCAATTAGGGGATTCCAATATTAAGATGTGTTAAATCAAGTAGCTAGTACTGTTGGGGAGAAAATAATAACAGTGAATAAAGCAGGCGAGTGACTAGCACTATACACTAAAGATGTTGACAGAATTTTTAATGGTTATATTTTCTTAGGAATAATCCTTAATGAAAACTGCCTCTAAATTAAGATGACGAAGACATCTCCTATTTTAGAAAAAAGAAAAGACCTCCATATATGTATTCAGAAGAACTAAATGCCAACTTTCTTTCCCTTTACTTTGTTTAATTGATTGGAACATAGAAATAGTTACAATGTTAATGTTGTACCAGGCTTCAGTATTACTGTTTTGATTATTCATTTGGATATTATGGATGTTTTGCCTTTATGTCCACTTAACAGGAATGACTAATACCTTATCTTTCCCCATGATATCTCTACACTCAGATGACTCCTTGAATACTCTGCCTTGTTTCCTTTTCATGAGAATATGGGCATCTTTTATAGTAAAATCAAAATGTTCTATGTACATAACATAAAAGACACTTATCTGATTCATTCTGTTATTTCGCTTGAAAGGGCTGAAAGATTCTCCAAAAACAGAACGTTAAGGAAAATAGAGCTCATTCTTAGCATTTTCAGGAAGAATGGTAAGTCTCTGCCAAACTTCTGGAAAGTCAAACTTGTAATTATCACTCACAAACAGTGAATATATTGCACTCAAAGTCAGCAAGCCATTTCAAACTTAAATACATCATTGTAGTACCTTGACATTGAGTATCATAGTCGGCTACTTAAAAACACCCCGTGCAGCTTAAAGCAGGATGTGTCACCTCAGCACTTTATATTGATTGAACAAAATTTCCCTAACTGTAAGTTGAAGCATTTCATCAGGCACAGATTGTCCCTACCATGCAGGTTCAATAGACTCACCTGGGTTGCTAATGATAACAAAATGGCATTCAACCAGAGGCTTCGTGATGAGGAAAATAAATAGAGAGTGCTCGTCAGCTTAAAAGCCACTTTCTGAAAATAAGAAGTGTTTATTAAAGGTGAAAATTGACCATGAGCAATCACAATAATAAAGTACAGAAGGATCATAGACATCATTGAGCAAAGCAAGCTAAAGATAATACTATTAAACAAAAGAGAAGAAATATTCCACAGTTCTACTACAGACCTGAGTAGAACTGAGTAGACCTGAGTTTATACCAGATTCCAATCTACACAAGGATTTTATCCCAAGAGACTACACTGTGTTTCAATCTAGGAGAAGATTGCAACTCAAGTTTCATTCAAAATATATCTTTCATTGTATTTTAAAATACAATATCATTTTTTATATTCTTTTATTTTTTCATTAAAAAATTTACATTTCTTCCCCTTCTCCCAGTCCCCCCAACTCCCCCTTACCCCTCCTCCCTCCCCCTGCATCCTTAAAAGAGGGCATGGTACCCTGCCCTGTGGGAAGTCCAAGGCCCTCCCCCTTCCACCCTGGCGTAGGAAGGTGTGCATCCAAATAGACTAGGTTCCCAAAAAGATAATACATGCAGAAGAGATAGGTCCTAGTGTCATTGTTAATGGCTTCTCAGTCTGCCCCCCTTGGCAGCCACATTCAGAGAGTCCTGTTTGATAATATGCTCATTCAGTCCCAGTCCTGCTGGATTTGGTGAGCTCCCATTAGTTCAGGCACACTGTCTCAGTGGGTGGATCAGCCCTTCACGGTCCTAACTTCCTTGCTCATCTTCTCCCACCTTCTGCTCTTCGACTGGACCTTGGGAGCTCAGTCCATTGCTCTGATGTGAATGTGGGTCTCTGTCTCTATCTCCATCCATCGGATGAAATTTCTATGGTATTGATCAAGATACTCATCAATGTGACTATGGGACAAAGCTAGTTCAGGCACCCTCTCCTCTGCTGCCCAAGTTCCTAGCTTTGGACATTCTCGTGGACACCTGGGATCTCCTCTAGAGCCAAGTATCTTGCCAATCTTAAAATGACTCCCTTAATGTAGATATCTTATTCCCTTCTCCAGTATCCATCCAAACAGGAAAGAATATACCTTCTTCTCAGCATCTCATGGAACCTTCTCAAAAATTGATCACATACTCGGTAACAAAGCAAACATCTACAGATACAAAAAGTTGGAGTAACCACCCGTGTATTATCCGATCACCATGGAGTAAAGTTAGAATGCAACAACAATTCCACCCCCAAAAAGCATACAAACTCATGGAAACTGAATAGTCAACTACTGAACCACTCCTGGGTCAAGGAAGAAATAAAGAAAGAAATTAAAGTCTTCCTTGAATTAAAATACAATTTCTACTGAACATTATTTCAACGTATCTCATGAAGTGGCTTCTGTAATATTTATATAGGATATTGAAGTTAAAACACTGAAATGAATGCATAAAAAGAATATTATCAATTATTTACTGCATTCTTAGTGTCTTAGGTAGAAATATCCACAAGTGTATTTAAACAGTCACACCAACAGACTTTCTAATTGGAATCGTTATTAAGGTACATATTTTATATTATGACCACTTAAATAATCTGTTTAAAGATGATAGCATGTTATCATTAGGCTTCATTTAGGCAATGCTTAGAGCTGATTTTCTCTACCTGTCACTGACATTCTCAACAGTTTTCTGTCCTCCTGCAATCATGTTCACCAGATTAACACTTTACATCCAATCCATTCTCTAGTAAGTACCTAGGATATTTTTTAAAATTTTATGCTCCGTAAGGTGGACATTTCTTACTCAAAATCATTCCAAATCTTCTTATTTGAGAGTCAAATTACTCCTCAATCTTTCAGTATCTTCAGTTATATATATATTTTTGTATATCTCATTGTTTCACTTACCTTTTCTCTTCAGGTTGTCTGATACACCAAGAGATATTACTACTACTACTACTATTATCTCTGAAATTTCACACATGCACTTTTCTGACTCCTGTTATTAGTTGGTCCTATCTCAGCCTCATATGAGATTTCTAGACGTCATATGATTATGTGTCCATAAGAGAAATACTTACCAATCTATTATAACATTTGAAGAAATTAGCCATTATATTCATGTTCTTTAATTTTTGTGGTGTAGAATGATAATCTCAATTAATAATATTTTCTCCAAACTCTAGTGCAAATTTTAAATGAAAATAAATCCCTTGAACTTGTTCACATACCTCAATACAATGAATTTTGATTATATCAACCCTTCCATCTCTCACCAACTCCTTTCAAGTCCTGTACCACACATTCCCTTCCCAAATTCATGCTTGCTTTATCAATAATTATTATTATAGACAACATTAACTATATATGCACATAAATGTACATGAAATTTACTGAGTCCAATTAGTATTTCCTATAGGCACATGCATGTAGGACTTAACCACTTTGGTATTGGCAACTTTTGAGGGAACTTGATGCTGAAGAAAATTGACTTATCCTTCCTATTAGCCAATGTTGTTCATAGCTCTTCAACTAGGGTGGAAGCCACATGAGCCCTTTTCACATATTTGCCAGAAGGTTGATGAGCGTGATCTTGTATAGGTATTGTTCTGGCAACTATGAATGTTGAGAGTTTATAAATGCTACAACTATAATTCTGTTATGTCCATAATTTTTTAGCAGTCATATACACCTTTTGGCTATTATAACATTTCTATACCCTCTTAGGTAATGTTCCCTACATGAAAACAATTATAAACTTCAGTCATATAATTAGTGAAAGCAAGGTATGCTGACAAAAAAAAATGTTTTTCCCTGATGCTTATCTCTCAGAGCATCAGAAGTTGTTATTTATGTTGAGAGGGGAGAAGAGGTACCCACACTCCTACCTTGGTCTAAGTCATGCAGACTAAATTAGAAACTAGCCTGGTATGATACTCCCAATGGCAAAATCACGGCATTGCTATCTTGGAAATAATCAATGACTATCTGATTAACTTAACTTCCTTAAGTTAATAAGGAAACTGTCTTAGACCTGTGATAGGGTAGAGTAGACCTAGGTAGGAAAAACTAAACTGAATGCTGGGAGAAAGTAGGTGGAGTCAAGGAGATGCCATGGAGTCACTGCCAGAGATAGAGTTGCTGATACCTTGCTGGTAGGCCATGAGTCTTGGGGTTAAATATAAAATACTGTAAATGGGTTACTACTAGATGTAAGATCTAGCTAGCAATACCTTTACATGATTGGCCAAGCAGTGATTTAAATAATATAGTTTCTGTGTGATTATTTCGGGAGTCTGGATAGTAGGGAAAACAAACAAATGGCCTACAACATAGACCAGGTAAAATATCCCAACAGAAACCCTTTGATTCAATACCTAACAAGCAATAGGCTTTTCTGGGCATGTTGCCAAATAAGTATGATAATGCTGATTTGAAACATGAAGCCCTCTTGTGGAAAGTCAGCTATATTTACTCATATTTCCCAAAGCTTCAAGGAGAGAAGAATCCCCTAAACATAACTCTTATTGTATCTATTAAATACTGTAGAATCATTAGGGCAAATCATCATTCATGCTGCACCTCAGATTGTGTGACTTTGTTTATAGGTTATATTTAGATGCACTTGGAGAAAACATTTGCCAAAATTTCTAATGACAGATCAAATTCCTAGCAAGCAGAGTGCTTTTAAACACAAACAATCAATAAAGAGTTATAAAATCAAACAAAATGATATAGAACCAAGCTGACAACTGGATAAGCACTTCAGCTGTGTTTTTTGGAATTATTCCTACCCTCAAATGCCTTCCCTGGAAAAAAATGTACATTTTCATCCTTTGAGAAACTGAGCTAAAGGGAACAGTTAAATTCAATAGGATCTTCACTTTTGAAGAATGATGATAAATATAATTTTATAAAACATAATGAATACCTGGCTTCATTTTTTTACTTAACAATTGAGGGTATCTATTTAAAAGAAGCACAACATTTTGAATACAATAATAATGCTTGAATTATCCTTAACTTGACAGTACAAGTTTCTAAATAGATAGTATAATGACAGATGGTGATAAAATAACAACAATTCCTCTTTACCTAAGGACATAGACACAGTAAAGTAATATATCTCTGTCATGGAAATTTACATTGTTTTCTTTGATTACTTGATGGAATGTTTGGGGTTGCTGAATTATTTGAACTGTTTTATGATTGTTTGATCATCAACTGCCTCTGATTATGCTGAAAACCATGTAAAATTTTACCAATGGGGGTGACTCTAGTCCAAAGTATCTTCATTTTTAAAGCATGGTATAAAAATAAAAACTTATAAAAGTGTTCCACAGGAAAGAGACAATTATCATTATGAAAATTCCACTTGTAAACTGAAAATTTCCATATGAATGTTGTTACAAAGAATACTTAGTCTCATAGGATTTGAAAATTTCACAGAACACTTGTTCTGCTTTTATATTATAGTAATTATTTAGAACTCAACTAGGAGAGAAAAATAATTAAAGAATATATTATGGATTGTACATGCTATTAAAATATACCGTCTCTATCTTGTTTAACACTTCAACATTGCTGAAGTTAGATCTTTGGAAAACATATGATTCAACTTTCAAAATGAACTGATTAATTGTTCATAGGTTATTGTTAGAGTGTCCTGGTTATTAAAGCAAGCAACACCAAACAAATTTTATTCTCTAAAACAGGATGTATTCTACTAGTTAGAACTTCAGGGCAAAAATCTCTCACAATATCCATGAGATGTGTTTTAAACTTCTTTCCTCTATTATTTATAGAATATCAGGTCTTTGATATGAAATTGGATAATGCATACAAAAAAGTAAATTTAAAAATACATATTTCAATTATATTTATACAGTTTTTGAAACACTGAAGACCATGTGGAAGTGTGATTACAAAAATTAATTCATTTTTATTGATTTTTATTGAGCTCTACATTTTTCTCTGCTCCCCTCCCTGACTCTCCCCTCCCTTTCTGCCTTCCCCCAAAGTCCTCATGTACCCAATTGACTCAGGAGATCTTTTCTTTTTCTACTTCCCATGTATGTCTCTCTTAGTGTCCGCATTGTTGTCTAAGTTCTCTGAGATTGTGATTTGTAGGCTGGTTTTCTTTGCTTTATGATTGAAAACAACTTATACCTAAGTACATGTGTTAATTGTCTTTCTGTGTCTGGGTTACTTCACTCAAAAGGATGTTTTTTAGTTCCATTCATTTGCCTGCAAAATTCAAGCTGTTGTTATTTTTTTCTGCTATGTAGTACTCCATTGTGTAAATGTACCACATTTTCCTTATCTATTCTTAGGTCGAGGGGCATTTAGGTTGTTTCCAAGTTCTGGCTATGACAAACATTACTGCTATGAACATAGTTGAGCACATGTCCTTGTGGCATGATCGAGCATCCTTTGGATATATACCCAAGAGTGGTATTACTGGGTGTTGAGGAAGGTTGTTTCCTAATTTTCTGAGAAATTGCCACACTGACATCCAAAGGGGTTGTACCAGCTTGTATTCCCACAAGCAATGTGAAAGTGTTCCCTTTACCTCACAACCTCTTCATAATAAGTTGTCATCACTGTTTTTGATGTTGGCCGTACTTACAGGTGTAAGATGGAATCTCAGAGTTGTTTTGATTTGCATTTCTCTGCTGACTAAGGATGTTGAACATTTCCTTAAGTGTCTTTCAGTCATTTTAGATTCCTCTGTTGAGAGTTCTCTGTTTAGGTCTGTACTCCATTTTTTTATTGGATTATTTGTTCTTTTGATGACCAATTTCTTGAGTTCTTTGTATATTTTGGAGATATTTTTTCATTCTGTAGGCTATTGTTTTGTCTTGTTGACTGTGTCCTTTGCTTTACAGAAGCTTTTCAATTTCAGGAGGTCCTTGAAATTATAAATTGTTTCTCTCAGTGCTGCTGGGGTTATATTTAGGAAGTGGTCTCCTGTGCCAATGAGTTAAAGTGTATTTCCCATTTTGTCTTCTATGAGGTTCAGTGTGGCTGGCTTTATGTTGAGGACTTTGATACATCTGGATTTGAGTTTTGTGCATAGTGATAGATATGTGTCTATTTTCATTCTTCTTCATGTTGATATCCAGTTATGCCAGTACCATTTGTTAAATATGCTTTCAATGCAATGACCATCAAAATCCCAATAAAATTCTTCACAGACCTCAAAAGAACAGTATTCAACTTCATATAGAAAAGCAAAAAAAAAAAAAATACCAGGATAGCCAAGACAATCCTGCACAATCAAAGAACTTCTGGAGGCATCACAATCCCTGACTTCAAAACTCTACTACAGAGCTACAGTACTGAAAACAGCCTGGAATTGGCATAAAATCTCACAGGAGGACCATGGAACCAAATCGAAGACAAGGATATTAATCCACACACTTTCAAGCACTGATTTTTGACAAAGAAGCAAAAAAAAATCTAATTCAAAATTATTTCTATGAGTTTAAACTTTTTCCTAAATAAAGATGAATGTATATTATTTAAATATATGTGCATGTGTGAAATATACACCTATGAGTATGTATGACAGAGAAAGAGAAAAGACAGAGACAGAGACAAAGACAGACAGACAGAGGGAGACATGAATCCTTTTTCAACAATTGAAAACCCATTGCTTAGGACCCAAGATGTCAACAATTAGTCTCAACTATTTCTGAATGCCTGTAGTACTCAAAAGATCACTAATTCTTATTCCTCACCCTTTAATTCAGATCATATTTTTCTAGCCCCAGACTTCTTTCAACAAGCATCCAGATGTTTCTGTCTTAATTGTTTTGGCATCCATTTTTCCTTTTTCCTATTGTATACTCTGGGTTCCTCATGTTCTTCACATTTTGGTCTTTAAGAATACTGGTCCAGTTTCTTTCTGCTGTCAGATAAACTCCAGGTAAGTATCTGACTAAAACTGAACAGAATTAACACTGCTTAAAAATGATAAGCTTTAAAAGAGCTTATCAACCACAAAAATTTAGATAATTACATATCTCTTATTAAAGAAATCTGACAGACAGAAGACTCTCACAAACAGCACATCTTAACTCCAAGTACAGCAGTCCTACTTTCTGGAACAAATTAAGTGATCAAAGTTACATGATAAAAAAAAATGTTTCTTCAAGCTTCATGTTACAAGCAGTTCTTGATATGAGTTCACTGATGGAGCAATCTCTCAAATATTATAATATTACAGAAGAAAAACTTCCCACATATATATTATTTGAGGGCATACAAATTCAAGTTAAGGCCTAATTTGTCTGTAATATAGTTTTGTAATAGAAAAAATACAAAATTGCCATGGTGAAAATATAGCCACAGTTGTTTAGTTAGCTTTACAAATCAGGTTGCGGTAATGTTAAATTATGAAATATTAGGCCCTCAAAAGCTTGGGCAGCTCTCACTGATTCTTGCTTCCAATCTGGATAGTACAGTCAGCTTCTGATTTGATGATACCCAATTACAGTTTTCAGTCAGTCATGATTATTATATGTCTAAAATTGACACAATATTAGTGGTAATGAGAATTACTAAAATAATTTTTATATGGCTTGATTTCATCAGTTTGACAAATAGCCTCACATAAAATTTCAGCGCCAATTAAATTTGTGTGTTGGAATGATGTAGATTCGTAACAGTGATTCAGTTTGCTGATATAATTCACAATTTCCCCCTCAGTGATGAGTTAATCATTTAGTTAAGCTTAGAGAACTTATTCTAAACTTTCTTACTGTTTTCCTATTAATATATAAAGAGAGTAGAAACATACTTCAAACATACAAACTTAGTCCATAATGAATCTTAAAAATCTAACTTAACATTTTAGAATTACAATATATAAATGAAAGGTAAGAATTTTCTAATGAAAGAAATAATTGATGGGAAAATGTGATATTTATATAACCTATAGGTACTAAAATTCACATACTAATTTACTTTCCACTTAGTACTCTTAATTTTGTTATGAAACTAAGAAAACAGATAAAATTGTCATATGCAAGTGAATTAATACTTCCAGTTTTTGAAAAATTCTTACCATTTCTACACTTTTCATTATGATATAAATATATTTGTTCCATACTTGAAATCTTATATGACTTAAAGCTAGATATTTGCAATTTATACAAATGTGTGCTTAACTCCAATATTTGATACATTTTTGATGGAGACATCTTTTCCACACCATTTTTCTGGTAATTGCTTCATTATTATATAATTGACTGTTTACCTTTCATTGATAAATTATATTTTAAAGACAGTCATTGTGATCAGTGATTGTGGAAATTTTAATGAGAACCATCCCTCATCACGTCAGATATGTGAACACTTAATTCCATTAAGTGGAGATTTAGGATGCTTTTTCTTCCTGGAGTAACTGCACCATTGGGTGTGGACTTTGAGAATTCATAGTTTTATTCTACTTTCATTTAACTTTCTCTGCTTTCTGCTCTACCTGGCCTGCTTGCCAGTGGTTGCTATGCTTCCCAACCATGATAGACTGTTTTCTATCTGGAATCATAAACCCAAATGTCCTCTTTCTTCCATAAGTAACTTTGCTCATGGTGTTTTATCATAGCAAGATGAAACGGATATTTGATACAGTGATAGAATATACATTAGTAAATATTTGAATAATTAGTACTTATTTTAGCATCTTAAAGGATAGAATAAAAGCCAGGTGGTAGTGGTGAATGCCTTTAATCCCAGCACTCGGGAGGCAGAGGCAGGTGGATCTCTGTGAGTCTGAGGCCAGCCTGGTATACAATAGCTAGTTCCAAGACTGGCTCCAAAAGCTACAGAGAAACCTTGTCTCAAAAAAGAAAAATAAATCTATTAATTAGTCAATCAATTAATTAAAAAAGAATAAAAATGTGAACATCAAAATTATGTGTGGTTTAAGCTGGACCTAATGACTTAAACAGGTAGTCTCAAATCTCCAGAGTCCTTATATGAACATGAGTTATATACATATATATGAAGATATTCCTATTAATATAGTACTATAATAAAAGACCATTGTGCTAGAGGTACAATGGTTAGCATATCTGCCTTTCAGACATTATATATTTAAGGGTTAAAACAATTGAAATCTATATTGTATAGTTACAGAGCCAGGAGTTTAGAAAGTCAAATAACTGAAGACTGCTTTCTTGTTTTAGATGTCTGCCTTCTGTTTGTGTATTATGGCACTGTGACTCTGTGGTGTGTTTTAATAAAGGAGATACTCTTGAGAAGCACTCTCTCCTTGACCCTCTATAGTCATAAGTGTTCTACCTGATTCACCAACTCTACAGCTTCCCAAAAGGCTGAAATTCAAATAATACAATATTAAATATTGGGATTCAATATTAAGGATTTCAGAAATACAATGTAGTCTGCATAGAAGTTGAAATGCAAGTAAGAATGGTATTTTAAAAATTGTGTAAAACATATACAATTACTATTGAGATGAGTTTTAAGTTTTATAAAAAACAATTTGTGATGCACTATTTTGAAAGAAACACTTATTAAATTTAGAACTAAACTTCATCTACTGTTTTAATGAATTTCAATATTTTATACTTATATTAATAATCTGTGAAACTGTCCTTTTTATAGTATTCTCCTTATTTTTAAAGTCTTTTTTCATTTTATTAATTCGTTTATGTATTTATACTTATTTTTGAAATAGGGACTGGGGTAGGTCAGGCTGACCACTAATTTCTTTATGGAGCTGAGAATGTCTTTAAAGTAAGCGTCTCTTGCTTTCCCAAACCAAGTGTTGGGGTATGATACAGCTGTGGATCATAGTTCCTCGATAGTTATTTTTTACTTATTTTAACAAATAATTACAATTTTTCAATGGTTCTCTCATTTTCTTTCTTTTTCATGTTTGTGATACAGTGAAAGCTTACATAGTGATGAGTAATGCTAAGGACATTTTTATAAATTACTGTTATGGAAAAAACAGAGTAAGAAGAGACCTGTGGCTATAACATATTGACATCACCAACAACTAAAAACAATAATACATGGATAATTGGACAACTGCTGAGTGGTAGAAAATAATTTATAAGAATAAGAAAAGATATTTAAATGGAAAAAAAATGTTATGTGGAATTTAAAACCAAAGAACCACTTAAATAATGACAAGTATTAAAAATGTGGATTGGACAATAGAATAAAATATACTTGAAAGAAAAATTCACAGAATTTTGAAAAATTAATAAAATATAATTTTATTTAACATATTTTATCTTGGGTTTGAGAAAATATTAAGAGAGATGGACTTTCAAATTAACTAATTTTAGGGAAAAACAGATGCTCATTAAAGCTTCTGAACCACATCAAATACTTTTTAATGTGTAGAATGACAAAATAATAATCAGTGTGTGATCTAAAAATGGTATTATCTGAGGTAAGAATGCGGGAGGAATACCGAGAGAGTAAGCTTAAAATTAAAACACCTAGTATGATAGTTTGAATGCAACTGGCCACCATAATCTCATAGGGAGTGACTCTTTTAGGAGGTGTGGTTTTTATTGGAGTAGGTATGGTCTTGGTGAAGAAAGTGTGTCACTGTGGGGGAAGGGTTTGAGGTATCCCACGTAAAGGATATTTCCCAGTGTCTCACTCAGCTTCCTGTTGCCTTTTCACAGCAATTGAAACCCTAAGTAAGACACCCAATTTTTAATTAACACCTAAATACCAAATTTAAATTACACTACATTAATGATTTCTCAAAGAGAAACTTGTTTCTGTTTTTCCTCTCCCAAAATAAAGGCTAAGATCAATTATTCAAGTGTTTGTGATTTTGAATTAGTCGATACTGTTAAGAAATCAAAACATTATTTGATAACAAATTATTACAAACCTTGAATCTGTAAGTATAAATGTAATATGTTTCACAAAATATAAATAATACCTAATATATTACTGTTTAGAAACCATTCAACATGAAAAAAATCTACTTTTATCATTGCCCTTATTAAGCATAGTATTTAAAGATGGCTTTTGGAAAGAAGTCATTAAAATGAAATGAATTTACCATTTGAACATACAGGCATTAATAATTGGTTCTTTAATTTTGACTGAAATAAGTAGATATTTGGAAACAAGAAAAAATGTCATGCTCTTGTTCATAATTAGTTTGTAATCTTGCTTATGAAAGAAGATGAAAAGAAAACCAAAAATACAGAATTGTACAAACAGTATAATATAGTAAAACATGTCAAAACATAAGGAAGGACAGATTGAATATGAAACCAGTTTCTACCAGTCTCCATTTCTGATGTTTTATTCTTTCAAATATTTATTATGGATTCACATTTTAAATATAAATTTACTTGAAATATAAATATATATATCAACACACAAAAATTCAGTTCAAGGAAGATATCCTAGTTAGTAAAATTCTAACTGTGAGCAAGCTTTACAACTTGAGTTCATATCCCAAGCAAGCACTTAAGACTGAGGTTGGACAGAATTCATCTTCATATTTGTTGGTAGGGCAGAGACAAGTATATTCTTGAAACTCAGTGGCTAGTTATTACAGGCTAGTAAGTTTTAAAATTCACTTATATTTAGTGAATGACCCTGATTCAAAAGGTAAGGTAAAGAGTGATCAAAACAAACACTTAGTGCTAACCTCTGATCTCCACACCTATTTAGGCAAATACATGAATCCACATGCACACACATAAACACATATGGAACACACACACACACACACACAAAAAAAAAAACCTTCAATTAAAGTAATAATAATTATAAACTTTGTACCTGGCTGGAAAGACATCTCAGCACTTAAAAGGGACTCTGTCCTCTTCTAGTAGAAGACCAGAGTACTGTTCTCAGTACTCATGTGGCATTAGTGATCACACCTGCCTGTCAGTCTAGCTCCAGGCTTAATTGTCAACTCATACATTGAATACTTGGTCAGCAGAGAGTGCCAAAGTTTTAAATGATTAAATGGTATGGCATTGTTGGAGGAACATGTCACTGGGGCTGGGCTTTGAGGTTTCAAAAGACCATTCCAAGACCAGATTCTCTCCTTTCTGCTGCCTGTCGATCAAGATGTAAAACTCAGATACTTTTCCAGCACAATGTCTACATGCATGATGCCATTGGAACTGTAAGCTAGTACCAATTAGATGTTTTTCTTTATAAGACTTTCAGTCATCATAGTGTCTCTTTATAACATTAAAACACTGAGTAAGTATAGAATTATTAATAAAAAGCCAGGGACAGATATTGGAGTTCAACCTGAAGGTCAGAAAAGCAAAACAGTCGGCAACTAGCTCTTACCTCTACCTCAGTGTAAATGGCAATTCTGCCTCCAGGAATCCTCAGAATGAGATTAGCTGAAAGCTGTCTCCTCCTGTCTTATATTACTCTCTAGTGCTGGGATTAAAGACATGCACCACTATTACTCAGTTTCTATGGCAAACTAGTGTGGCAACTGGGATTCAAATGTGTGTTCACTGCTGCCTGGTCTGTAAAGCTGACCAGGGCAACTGTTTTACTCTCTGATCTTCAGGCTAGCTTACAAATGTAATATCACTACATTTTTCCTTTCTGTCCAAAATAAAAAAGAAGGCTATGACTAATATGAGAAAATGTATATGCAATAAGTACAATGACTAAATACTATATATATATATATATATATATATATATATTAAAACAATAAAAACATCAGGAATTTCTAGTCCATTTGTATTTGACAAACACAGAGAAAGTGCTCCATATCTATCCTATCTCAGTAAGTCCAAAGTCTTTTACCTGATATACTTTCTATCATATTTTGCTTTCTTCATCAAGAAAACAAGAAAAACTATAATTATCTGGTCTTCAACTTCCTCAGAGACCCAAGAAGGATATAATATTAATTGAGTAAGCAGGAAGTGTGAGCAAGTGACTTCCAAAAAATGTGAGAAATGACAGGAACAGATGACTGTCTAGTCTCTCACCCAAAGTTCCTCTGCAAAGTTGGGGCATCCACCTTTGGCCTACAGGCCTAGTATATCCAACAGACTTTGTGTGAAGTGGGAGACTCAAAAGGTCTGTCCATCCTTGTCTTGACAATGTTTGGCAGTCTCTTTCTTTTGTGTCCTGCTTGTCCAATTAGGACAGCATACTTTCAGCAGTCAAGGCAAGGGCATTTTGTTGCCCAGTGGCTTACTTTTGCCACAAAGAAAGTAAACTCCATCTGAATTTTATTTGATGCCCATTATCTTTTCTGAAATGTGTTTCCAGAAGTGAACATGTCTTATTGTCATAAAAAGAACATAATATGTTAGTAAAGGAACATAAATACCATCTTCTGTAGATTTTTGAAGTATTTGAAGATGATTTCTCTATCTAAAATATACTTTTGTATGACCTTGAAAACTTACCTAATGTGACTACAACTTCAATTATAATAGATGACTAATTACTAACCTGTATTTCCTTATTATCCTAAACAGTTGATAATAATAACTTTCAAGGACTAGAAATTTGCCTTACATTGTTAAATGAGCTGTATAGGTAAAATACCTTGAATAAGATTGGAAACATGTACAGTATGTTTTAACAAATTAATCTCTAATTTGTTTCAATATACAAAATTTGTACAATAGCTAAGAAACTCTGTTTTTATACATTTATAGATTATATAACTGTAAGTAGAAGAAATACTTTCTTTGATAACCTGGGTTCTAAAAATATGCTTGATTGAAAAAAATTAAGAATGTTTTCCTTTCCTAACTATCTTGAATAGAGTCTAAATGAAAATGGCTGAGCAATTGCTAGTACAATAGAATGTTAATTCCTTAAGGTATATGTCAAGAAGTAAAATAATTATCTATATTGTAAGATGTTAATTCCTTAGGGCATATGCCAAAAAGTGATATAACTACCTATATCACATTTTATATTTAGGTTTAGCTTTTAGAGAACTCTTTACACTGGCTTCCTGAGAGAATGAACCAATTTGCAAACTCATTTAGAGTAAATGAGGGCTTCTTTCCCCCTCTGTCCAGCATTTGTTTTCCACTTTGTTGTTGGGCTTTAGCCTTCTTATTGGAGCAAGAAGAAATTCAAAAGTTGTTTTATTCAGATTTCCCTAATTGCTAGGGCCAGGAACATGGGTTGACATAGTTCTTAGCCATTTGTTTTCTTTGCTTGAGACTTTTTTTTTTAGTTAATAAGAAATAAAGGCTCTGATGTGAATGTGGGTCTATCTCCATCCACTGGATGAAATTTCTATGGAGATGATCAAGATATTCATTAATGTGACTATGGGACAAGGCTAGATCAGGCACCTTCTCCTCTGCTGCCCAAGTACCTAGCTGGGGACATCCCCGTGGACACCTGTGATCCCCTCTAGAGCCAAGACACTTGCCAATCCAAAAATGACTCCCTTAATGTAGATATCTTATTCCCTTCTCCAATATCCACCCTTCCTCCATCTCCACCCTATCACTCCCCCAAGCTCTCCCCAGTCCATCCCTTCTCCCTTCTCCCTCCCTCTCTCCCTTTCACCCCCCACCCCTACCTACATCCCTATCCCCATTCCTGTGCCTCCACCTTTTGCCCAGCGATCTTGTTTGCTTCCAATTTCCAGGAGGATCTATATATGTTTTTCTTTGGGTTCACCTTGCTATTTTGCTTCTCTAGGCTTGTGAGCTATAAGCTTAATGTTCTTTGTTTATGGCTAGGGTCCACTAATGAGTGAGTACATACCATAATCATCTTTTTTGGTTTGGGATATCTCACTAAGGATAGTGTTTTCTGTTTCCATCCATTTGCATGCACATCACATCAGAGCACTGGACTGAGCTTCCAAGGTCCAGTTGAAGAGCAGAAGGAGGGAGAATGTAAGCAAGGAAGTCAGGACCATGATGGGCTGGTCCACCCACTGAGACAGTATGCCTGATCTAATGGGAGCTCACCAAATCCAGCTGGACCAGGACTGAATGAGCATATGATCAAACCGGAAACTCAGAATGTGGATGTCAATGGGGGCTGACTGAGAAGCCAATGATAATGGCACTGGCACCTATCTTTTCTGCATGTATTAGCTTTTTGGGAATCTAGTCTATAGGGATGCACACCTTCCTAGGCCAGGATAGAGGAGGGAGGGCCTTGGGCTTCCCACAGGGCAGGGTACCCTGCCCCCTCTTAAGGAAGCAGGGGGAGGGAGGGGACTGGGAGAAGGGGAGGAAGTATAATTTTTTTTGAATGAAAAATAAAAGAATATAAAAAAAAGAAATAAAGTCAACTACACAGGGCTAATAAACTAATGGATCTGCAAGGAAAATCTACAGCCACCTCTTTACAAATCAATTATGGTCCTTAACTGCTTTCTAAATATATTCCTTTTCCCCACAGATAAGGATCTTTTTACTATAGATTTAGACAATTATAGAAACCCATAACAAATCAGTGTGCAGAGTTATGGAGTCTAATCCAAAGGGTTAAAATTACAAAAGAACTCCACTATCAAAAGTTCAGGGAACAATATAGGAAAAAATATGGCAGAAAGTTTTTGATTTTAGTCAGAGTATCATGGATTTTGCAATGGCACTGTGTTTTAAAGTAATGCCAGAACACACGCACATAATCTTTCAATAGCATGACTGTTTAAACATGAGATGAACAAGAGTTACACCAACAAACATACTAAACTGGATGAGGATAAGCCCATGAGTCCTCAATTATATGAAAAGAACTACCAGTACACAAGGAATTCTGGGGAGACGGTTTTGATGGTCTTTTCCAAGAAAGAGTACAACAGTTCATTTCCTAACATAAAATGGTCAGCTCTAAAAAGATATATACAAGTAAGATTATGCATCCAGAACAAAGTGTATTTATGTATCTAGAAATATATACATACATAAATCTAACAATCAATAAAAAAGAGGTCATACATTTGAAAGAGATGTGTATAGTATCATCCTATTTACAAGAATGTATCAAGTTCATGACACCTTCAAATTACTTCTGACTGTAATTCCCTCCCATCCCCATCCTCTTCAACTTCTCCTCCTCCTCCTTCTTTTCTTCCTTCCAATTTTGTTCTTTGGGAGTAAGTCTCACTTTATAAACCGGACTGTGATGTTCATTCCTCATTTCTGAACTTTGGTAAATTGTAGATATGTGTCTTTAAAAAGAGTCCACCAGACTGTCTTGTAGCAATGTGGCTCCTAAGAGTCATCATCACCTGATATCTCAGAAAGTCACTTTCTAGAAAATTTTGCTGATAGTCATTACCATCACATTCTTGTGCTCTCCAAAAGAACCTGAATAGTGGCCCCACACAGAGCATCCCCAATGGATAAAATTCTGCTTACCTAAGTAATGACTATTCTAGTATGTATCTTATAGGTATACTAATATTTTTAATTTTGTTTATTTAGAATTTTTTATTCATGGTTTTTATTTTTGATATTATGGTTTAATTGCATCATTTCCTGATTTTCCCCCCTTTATCTTTCTTATTCATCCCCTTGCTCTCTCTAAATTTCATGACTCATTTTTAAATATTTTTGTTACTTATATAATGAGTAACATATATATATATTCATAAATATGTAGATACAACCTGTTAAGTCCATTTAAAGAGCTAACATTTAAGCTCTCTCATAGCTAGCTCTTTCTTACTCTAAATCTATTTTGTAGATATTAGTTTCTTTTTATTATACCTTCCATGTTTGAATGAATTATTGGATGGTTCTTTCTGAGTGGTTAGATTTAAGTTGATGGTCTTTCAGTTTACCATAGGTCTTCTTATTGTTTTCTATCTCAGACAAATATTTTATTATGTTATAAAATTTTTCCATTAATTGTGGAAATATATGTCTACAAAACTGATGTTTTCTCAAAAAATGAGATCATATATTCCAGTGGAAGCAGAGTATTCCTATGTGTTTGATAAAAAAGACAACAACAATGTAACTGTGGAAACAAAACAAAACATGTGCCTAAGGCCTCAATAACACTTGGGATTGTAAAGTGCTGCGATTTGTGGGGCAGGGTATTCCTACCCAGGAAAATGGCCATGTTAAGCAGTGGTAAGGAAAACAGAATGATTTTATGACATTAAGAATGCTACAAAATACACCAACTAAAATTACAACTTTCATTTTTCTACTTCATGTTTTCATGAAACAAAATATTATGAAATATAAAGGTATTAAAAGCACAAGTCACTTAATGATATTGATTTTAAAAATAAATATGTTTCCTCTTATGAGATCCCTATCAGCAGTAACAGGGGCTGTCTCTGACTCTTCTACTGACTTTTGATGCCCTGCTTCTCAAATGGGGTCAACCTGGCCAGTTTTAATTCTTGGGAAGGTGGTTAGGCTTACTACAATTTTATATGCCATGTTTTATTGATACTAATAGGAGACCTGCCCTTTCTTGAATGAGGACAAAAGAGAAGGGGATTGGGGAGTTGGGGGAGGATGGAGTAGAGGGACTAGGAAGAAAGGATGAGGGATGAAGCTGCAGCCATGATGTAAATATATTGATAAATTAAAAAATAAATATGTTAAGTAAAATATGAGCTAAATATTGTGAGTACAGATAAACATTTTCAAGAAAAATTTACTAAAAGAGTCATGTATAGCTTGGCAAAGAGAGAACCAGGAATTGATAGGATGATACATATGAAAACACTATAGTATGTGTGCTTTTTTTTAATGTAAAGAGCAAGATGAAAGATTGGAGTAAATGTTACACAATTATCGACAGGAACAAGAAATACTTTTTGCCAAGTGTAATGTGTTTTTTTGTTTATGTATTACAGAAGGTTATTTAAGTTCAACTATTTAGGATATTCAAGATTTTGTCATTTCTATTTATTAGTATGGAATTGAAACTAATATTTATTTAACAAAAACGTTTACTTTTACAGTTAAATTTCTTGGAGGCTTGCACTTTTAGATATAGGTATCAATTGATATTCATTCTTTCTCCCAAGAAAAAGCTGATAAAATGGAACAATTTTCAAACATGTACCTGGAAATCTTCTTGAGTTCTTAGTATTTCTGATAGACAGGATGCCCCAAGGATAAAGTGTCAAGGCTAAAGTCTTTAGAAAGATTGAAGTCAAGGAATGATAAAACTCATATTTTGACTGAATTAAAGAACTCTATTGCTTAGATCAACCTGTCTAGGTGACAAAAAAGACAGAACCCCTGCAGGAGACATAAAATACTTGTGACTGAGAAGTGCAGCACAAGCAGCATGCAACCTATAGATAGATGACAAGCACAAGCATATGGAGAACAATGTAGGACACTGAGACGCCATGGTAACAAAATAAGAATGATTACAAAATGAAAATGAATTTTTTTAGTTACAGCAAAAATTAAAATTATGATTAAAGGATTTTTTCTCATAATAGCAACAAAAACAAGACAAAGAATCTAAGAAAAATAAAGGTAATACTTTTCATAAATGCAACTATTATTAACTATGGACTTTCAAAATTAAAAATCTCTATGTTTTAATAAATATCTTTTGTTTTTTTTCTGTAATAGACCCTTACCACAATGTTGATGATGGCCTGGAAATTTCTATTTAGCCCAGACTGTGAATTTTCCATCCTGCCTCAACTACCCTAGACTTGGGTTATAGGTATATGCCACTAACCCAGCATAATTCATACACTAAAATTGGAAACTCAAGGATCTCAGATTGGTACTATATTTTGAGTCTCTAATATAATTAAATTGAAATGATATTATTGGAATTGACTACAGTTAAACATGACAATAAGAAGTGGTTATGTTGTGAGAAAAAATTATTAGAACACAGAGACACACACAAGAGATAGATGAAGACTGAGAAAGAGTATCCATTAATAAGCTAAAATAGAGAAACATTGTAGTGTTCAAGCCATCCAATGAGAATTTGATTATCTGGATATTCTAGTAAAATAGTGCAGTAGCTCAGGAAATCATACAGAAGAGAGACCTGATGAAGAGAATTTAATAAGAGAAGTGAACCTTAGTAACGAGCAACAGAGCGGGGAGCTATATAATCCAGGGCTCAGCACTATGGTTGAAAAAGTAACATAAGGTTGAGTGCTGTTTAAAGCAGGACAGTTTTTGTGCAGTAAGATTGACATGTGTAGATGAACTGCCTACAAATGAAGAGGTATCAGTAGGTTTCTAAATGAAAGTTTGAGATATCAGAGTATATTGAAGTCTGCAAGTATAAGAACCAAATTAAAGGATCACTAGAACCAACAATTACCTTCCCAGTAGTGTTTCCAACAAAGGAAACAGAGAAGGCCGTAAATGGAGAGGAAGGCCATACTCTTGCTCAAGTTCAGAGTGCTTGTGTTTCATTCCACTGTTGAAAGTACTGAATGAGAAGGAGGGACTGGTTTTAGGGTTATGCATATAGTTTTTGTGTGTGTAGTGGAGACTGTATTTCATTTGGGAATATGCACTAAAGTGTATCAACATTTATGATCCATGTACTTTCTTGTGGATATAGGCCATATTTATAAAGACAGATAATATTTTACTCTTATTTGTTAACCAATAAATATACTATCAACAATTTGAATGTGTCCTTGATTTCCAAGTTCAGTTCTAAATATTTCAACAAATCCATTTATATATTTTGAAATACGATGGTAATAAATGTTCTAAAACAAGAAGTTTTATTTCTGAGTTGGGGAGTAGTGTGGCAGATTGCTGAATGCTTTGTGTATCTTTAACACCTTTTATGAATTTACAATGAAGAAGAACTAATATTTTAACAGTATATTTCATTAGTCTTCCATAAGTTTGAGCAAAGTTAAAAGTTACAGATAAGGGGTTCATCTATGACTTTATTTAGTCATTTTTGTTGACCTCTGTGATTAACTTACCTCAACTTACTTATTACATGTTCTAATTTGCAACTATAAATTCTGTATAGTACAAGAGGAAGTGAGGCTGGAGTATTGAAACATCTGTGAAGCCAACTAGGCCTAAAAAGTAGGGGATGTCTTAAAATTCATAGCAAATTTACACAGTAAAATTACAAATAAATAAAAAATAAAAATCTATTTTAAAACATTAAGTTTATTGAAGTCTCATTCTTTACTCACAAGGCAGTCTCCTAGTCTAGTGAAGTTCTGCTCAGATAGTCCTTTAAGCCTTTGTTTTGAATAAGAATGCCTATGTTTTCTTCTAGCAGAATTATCATGACAAGGTTCTTTAGATTTATTTTACTTCATTACTTCTTTAATTTTTGACATTATATGATTACATCATTCCTCCTTTCCTTTCATCCTTTCATGCCTCCTATATACTCTTTCTGCCATTTTTCAAAATCATGAAATTTATTTTTTTTCTATTTTTTGACCAGTTGCGGTTTGTTTTATTTTCTCCTTTTTTAATTGATTTTTGTTGAGCTCTACATTATTTTCACTCCCCTTTAACCCTTCCTCAAGGTCCCCATACTCCCAATTTACTCAAGAGATCTTGTCTTTTTCTACTTCCCATGTAGGTTAGACCTATGTATGTCTCTCCTAGGGTCCTTGTTGTTGTCTAAATTTGTTGGGATTGTGATTTGTGGGCTGGTTTTCTTTGCTTTATGTTTAAAAACCACTAATGAGTGAGTACATGTGATAATTGTCTTTTTGTATCTGGGTTACCTCACTCAAAAGGATGTTTTCTAGATCCATCCATTTTCCTGCAAAATTCAAGATGTCAATATTTTTTCTGCTGTGTAGTACTCCATTGTGTAAATGTACCACATTTTCCTTATCCATTCTTCGGTTGAAGAGCATTTAGGTTGTTTCCAGATTCTGGCTATGACAAACAATGCTGCTATGAACATAGTTGAGCAATATCCTTGTGGCACAATTAAGTATCCTTTGGATATATACCCAAAAGTGTTATTACTGGATGTTGAGGTAGGTTTGTTCCCTAATTTTCTGAGAAATCACCACCTGAGATCCAAAAGGGGCTGTACCAGCTTATATTCCCACCATCATATGCTGGAGAGGTTGTGGGGTAAAATGAACTTTATTTTTATTCTCAGCAATTTCCATTAAATGTTACACATCTATATTCCTAAATACATAAATAAATTCTGCTCTTTCTCTATAATGTTACTTGTAGGCAATTTTAAGGGCTGACCATTTGTTATTGTATAGCCAATTAGTGTACTCCTCCATGCAGAATACTGTATTTCCTGACCTCAATATATTTTAGTTTCTGTCAGTTTTTATGTCGGGTTGAGATTTTACAGACTTTCACCTGTCTACTTTTGCGAGTCTACTGCTGTTATCTTTTTTCACCTTCAGTTTAGGCAGTCAGCAATAATTTTGTTGAGACTTTATGGTTGTAGTTCCTGACATTCCTAGGAGACACAATCATGTGGAAAATTCCTTGATCTTCAGACTCTTACAGTCTTTCCCCTTTCTTCAGAAGTTTCATGAAACTTAGGTATGAGAATTGTTTTGTAGTCATGTCTGTTGAATCTGAGCACCACAACTCTGCGTTTTCATTGCTTTTTCTTTTTGTAATGGTCTCCATTTGGTACAAAGAGAAGTTTTCTTGATGATGGGTAAGGACAAATATTTAGAATGAGTTTAGGTGTTCTGCTGGTTTAATGAAGTGGCCATTGTAGGGAGTCCTCCAGCAACCATTGATTTACAAGGAGTGGGTAGCTGGTGAGATTTCTAGCACCAGGCATATTTACCCTCTTGTTGAGAGGGTCTTAAGTCCAACCAGAGAGCTATTGGTTACCAACAAGGTAGTTGTGCCATAGTAAATCCTTAGAATTATCATGCCAGGCATTGGTTCACAGGCATGGAAGGAGGAAACTAGTTCATTCTTTGCCTTCTTGCTCTTGCTCACACTAGCAATTACATTACTTCATTGGCATTAGAACCTGTTTCTTTTGTTTTATACTGAAGACAAACTGAGACATACAGCCTCATGGAATAAACAAGTACTGGATTTTTGGAACGTCCATTGAAAGGTGGTCATTGGTGTACTAACTGGACCATGATCTACAAGCCATTCTAATAATCCCCTTTCTATATATATGGAGAGATTATTCATTCTATAAGTTTTGTTCCTCAAGATAACTGATATAAGACAATATGATAGTATATATTAATGATCCCAAGGGTTCTACTAGAACTCTTCTAGGAATGATAAACCAATTCAGCAATGCGGCAGTATACAGAATCAACTTGCATAAGTCAATAAAACTTATTTCTAAGGGTATCATTAAATAGAACCTCAACTAGTTGCCAAGTTTCATGAACCCAAAGTTGAAAAGTATTAAGTGAGAGTCAAGTAATAATATAGATGTGTATGAGACAACAGGAACTAATAATTTATAGGTTAACTAGGTGGGCTTGAATCTTATTTCAGAAACCTGTAACAACTATTGTCATCAACTTTTGTCCATTCTTCTAGACAAACAAGTAATAAATTCACCTATTAAAATAGATATTTCATAATTACCACAATCGATAGAAGCAGTTAGTATTTACTGAATACTCAATAAATTTTAAAGTTTTAAAATAATCAACAATCAAAGAATATGATAAAATTTGCCATTTATTTACTTTTAAGAAATTGTGAAACAATTAAAAAGCTATTATAGTATTTTCAAAATTCAAGCAATAATATTTTGAAACAAATAGATAAAGTTGCATCTATCTAAAATATTAAATACTAAACAGGAAATAATGTTATGTTTATTGTATTCTTTTCTATATTAATAAAACTGTAGTTTTCAAAGAATACAGTGAATCCTTTTTCACATCTGAACAAAAGATCTGGGTCATACAAACTGTTAGTTGAGTTTTTAAATTTCCACTTTTAAGTAATGTTTCTTTGCAAATATGTTATTATAAATGTTAATAATTTTTGAAACTTAAATTTATAATTTTAGTAACCAATGGATTAAAATATACTACATATTAGATTTAAAACAAATAGGCTTTGTTCATATTTCCATTATTCTACAAAGTAAGAAATCTGAATACTTGTTAGTAAATTTCACTTGATCCTTCACAAAACACCTACTTCATTTTTCTCATTTCACCTGAAATTGTGTATTTTATTTTTAACATTCAAAAACAGAGACAGTCCAAACAATCATAAAAATATGGTAAACATGCCTTTTCAAAGAACCTCAGTAATACAGAAGAAATTCCATAGATTCATATTACTGCAATGAGTACACAATTTTCCTGCCAAGCAACATTTAAATTAATCATGAAACTTTCCTAAACACACTTTCAAATTGTATTCCTATAGTACATTTAGTAAATAATTTTAGAAAACTTACATGTATTTGGATCAAAGTAAAGCAATCCTATTCCACTTATATCTTAGGTCTAATTAAATACAAGTTATTTATTTCCAGAAGAATAATTTTTTGCATAATATTACCTATATTAGGTAATAAATGTGGTCAGTTAATGTGGAATAAATAACTGACTTTTTGATAGCTATAAAAATAAAATAAATTCATGTATAATATCTCTCTGTGAGAATATAAATATAATTGTGCACTGTGTGCATGCCTGGAACTCAAAGAGACCAGGAGTGAGTGTTTTGTCTCTTGGAACTGGAACTAAAAGCAAGTATAAGCAAATGACAGTTGAGAAACATGGTTCTCTGCTAGAACAACAAGAGTGTTTCAAAACTGAGCAGGCTGTGCAGTCCCACATATTCATATTTCCTTTAGAAACTGGTAAATTTTAAAATGATGTAATATACCATTTTATTTTCATCTATAGTAATTTAGTTGTACATATGGGGCCTTTTTCGACTTATTTTTTTCTAACCCATAAAATTTGTTACTATAGAACATAACACAGAACTGCACAAATTCTTACTAACTAGCATGGTATTATTTTTAAATTAGCATGTGTATGAATCCATCCTTTTAAAAGGCACACACATCAGAGCAATGGACTGAGCTCCCAAGGTCCAGTTGAAGAGCAGAAGGTGGGAGAAGATGAGTAAGGAAGTTAGGACCGTGAGGGGCTGGTCCACCCACTGAGACAGTGTTCCTGAACTAATGGGAGCGCACCAAATCCAGCTGGACTGGGAGTGAACGAGCATATGATCAAACCGGACTCTCTGAATGTGGCGGACAATGGGGACAGACCGAGAAGCCATCAACAATGACACCAGGACCTATCTCTTCTGCATGTATTATCTTTTTGGGAACCTAGTCTATTTGGATGCACACTTTTCCTAGGCCAGGATGCAGGGGGAGGGCCTTGGACTTCCCACAGGGCAGGGTACTACGCTCTCTTTTAAGGAAGAAGGAGGACAAGGGAGGAGGAGTAGGGGGTAGCAGGAGGGGACTGGGAGAAGGGGAAGAAATGTAAACTTTTTATTTTTTTTGAAGAAAATAAAATAATATGAAAAAAAAGGAAAAAAAAGAAATTAATAGAAACAGAAGGAACATTGCCAAAATCTTTCTATGAGGCTATAGCTACCCTGATAATGAAACCACATAAAGACTCAATCAATAAAAAGAATTACAGAACAATCTCCCTCATAAACATTGATACAAAAATGCTCAATAAAATACTGGCAAATCAAATCCAAGAGCACATCAAAAAAAATTATCCACCATGACCAAGCTGGCTTCATTCCAGAGATGCAGGGTGGTTCAACATGAAAATCTATTATTGTAATCCACTATATAAATAAACTGAAAGAAAAAAATTATTGTCATCTCATTAGATGCTAAAAAGACATTTGACAAAATCCACATCCCTTCATAATAAATGTCTTGAAGAGATCAGGAATTCAAGGAACGTATCTAAACATAATAAAAGCAATATACAGCAAGTCAACAATTGCTATCAAATTAAAAGGAGAGAAACTCAAAGCGATTCCACTGAAATTAGGAATAAGACAAGGCTGTCTGCTCTTTCCATATCCATTCAACATAGTTCTTGAGGTTCTAGCTAGAGCAATAAGACAACAAAAGGAGATGAAGTGTGTACAAATTGGAAAGGAAAAAGTTAAACTTTCCCTATTTACAGATGATATGATAGTATGTATAAGTGCCCAAGATTTTTCCAGAGAGCTTCTAAAACTAATACATACCTTCAGTAATGTGCCAGGATAAAAGATCAATTTTAAAAAAAGCAGTATCCATCCTATATACAAATGATAAAGAAGATGAAAAAGAAATCAGAGAAACGTAACCATTCACAATAACCATAAATATCATAAAATATTTTTGTGTAACACTAACCGAAAAAGTGAAAGACCTGTTCAACAAGAAATTTAAGTCTATGAATAAAGAAATTGAAGACAATGCCAGAAAATGGAAAAATCTCCCTTGCTCTTGATAGGTAGGATCAACATAATAAAAATGACAATCCTACCAAGAGAAATCTATAGAGTCAATGCAATATTTATCAAAATCCAAAAAGAATTCTTCATAGACTTTGAAAGAACAATACTCAACTTCATATGGAGAAACAAAATAGCAAGAATAGTGAAAAGAATCTAGTACACTAAATCAAATTTCAGAGGTATCACCATCCCCAAAATAGAGCTCTATTACAGAGCTACAGTAATAAAAAACAGTTTGGTATTGGCATAAAAAAGATAGGTTGACCAGTGGAGTCAAATTGAAGACCCAGATATTAATCCACACACCTATGAACACCTGATTTTTGACAAGAAGCTAAAATTATACATTGGATAAAAGAAAGAATCTTCAAAAAATGGTGCCGGCATTACTGGATGTCAACATATAGAAGAGTAAAAATAGATCCATATATGTTCTCATGCACAAGAGTCGCATCCAAATGGATTAAAGACCTTAATATAAATCCGACAACACTGAACCTGGATAGAAGAGAAAGTGGGAAGTAGCTTTCAATGCATTGACACAAGAGACCACCTCCTAAATATTACACCAGTAGCACAGACACTGAGAGCAACCATAAATATATGGGACCTCCTGAAACTGAGAAGCTTCTGTAAAGCAAACGGCACAGTCAATAAGACAAAAATGCAGTCTGCAGAATGGAGAAAGATCTTTGCCAACCCCATATGAGACAGAAGACTGACATCCAAAATATATAATGAAATCAAGAAATTAGAAATCAAAATATCAAATAATCCAATTAAAATGGGGTACAAATATAAACAAAAAACTCTCAGCAGACGAAATTCAAATGGCTGAAATACAATTAAGAAAATGTTCAACATCCTTAGCCATAAGAGAAATGCAAATCAAAATGATTCTGAGATACCATCTTATACCTGTCAGAATGGCTAAGATCAAAGACAGGAATAATAGCTTATGCTGGAGAGGATGCAGAGTAAGGGGAACACTCGCCCACTGATGGTGGAAATGTAAACTTGTACCTCCACTCTGGAAATCAGTATGGTGGTTTCTCAGAAAAGTAGGAATAAACCTACCTCAGGACCCAGTAACACCACTCTTGGGCATATATCCAAAGGATGCTAAATCATACAACAAAGACATTAGCTCAACTATGTTTGTAGCAGCACTATTTGTAATAATCAGAACCTGGAAACAACCTAGATGCCCCTCAACCAAAGAATGGATAAAGAAAATACTCAGTGGAGTACTTCATGGAGTACTACTCAGTGGTTAAAAAAAAAATAATGACATCTTGAAATTTGCATGCAAATGGATAGAATTAGAAGAAAGCATCCTGAGTGAGGTAACCCAGGCTCTAAAAGATGAGCATGGTATGGACCTAATCATAGGTGAATACTATTTCTTTTTTTTTTCCATACATTGTTTTGTTTTATTTTTTCCATTCAAGAACATAATTAAAGATAAAAAAATTTTTTTTCCTTTCTTCCCCTTCTCCCAGTCCCCTCCCACTACCCCCCACCCCTCCTCCCTCCCCCTTCTTCCTTGAAAGAGGGCATGGTGCCCTGCCCTGTTGGAAGTCCAAGGCCCACCCCCATCC
>PVIU01011183.1:0-65831 GCA_004026605.1 Ondatra zibethicus
AAAAAAAAAGAAAATGGATGAGGGGTAAATTTGATCTGCAGACATGGGCGGCACGTGGGCGTTTACCAAACACAAATGAATACATCGAAAACATCCTGTTTTGTTAGCCAGGCGTGGCTTTCTTCAGGGTACTTTTAAGCAAGACTTTTAAAGAAAGGCCAGGTAAAACTTTTATTGATTGGCTGACCAGCTGAAACACTTCTACAGCCCAGGCATCTTTTGTATTCACTATGTTGTTTTCCAAAGCCAACCGTGATGAGTACCAACTGGTCTACCAATTGGGGACCAGTAGCCTGACTCAGAAAGGTTGGATAATTTTTCTAAAGTCACACAATATTTAGCACAACTAGTATGCAACTTGAAGCTATTTTCCCTCCAAGTGTGGATTCTTGTCACGTTACCAAAATATCAGATATAAGCAGATCTATAACATGTAGCACACATGTATACACATGTATATATAGTATAAGAAAGACAATGGGGTTTCTTTACTGCAGTGTTCTTTTCTATGAAGGATGGGGTGCAGGGACAAGGACATGAGCTATGTGAGAGGGTTTTTAAGCCGCAGATTAAGATTTTGTTTGACACGTGGAGACATGAAAGGGGGCGGCGGACAAAGAGGATGTTTGGGTCTCTGACTAGCTTGTTTATATGCAAATCATTCAAAAGGTAAAGGTCAATTAGGAGATAGTCCAGGAAACAGAAAGGATTCTCAATTAGACTTATGGTTCTGTCCAGCACCTGTTACAACGGATGTGTGGGAGGCAGAATGAGGAAGTGAGCCCCATGTTTCTTAAGACCTGGTGGGCAGGGTGAATCCCTTTACATCCTGTGGTTTTCAGGGACGGCTTCCACAGTGCAGAGGGTTAGAGTCATGTTCCATCACCACCTGACACATGAAATAATTTTAACAACATAAAATTTTATACAAGAATTGGCAACAAATGCCAGAGGCCAAATCTGCCCTCCCACCTATTTCTACTTCGTTCATCATCAAGATCAGGATAGCTTTATAGCTTTCAATAGCAGGAGGAAAATCAAAGCAATATCGGAATCTGTGTGATGGAGAAGAGCAAGATGAAATTCCAATTTCCACGTCGTCAATGAAGTTTTATTGGATCGCAGCCATGTTCAGTGCATTTACATTTTGGCTTCGGCTGTTCCCAGACAACCACCACAGAACTGACTAGTTGCCACAGAGACCGTGTGGGCCGCACAGCCTGAAATATTTACTATCTGCTTACAGAGCCTTTTCCTGCTTGGCTTTCTGGCACACTGTCATTACTCTGGTTAACAAGAAAGCACATGTCAAAAGCAATACTTTGTCACAGCTGAATACAATATGCCTGCCACCCTAGTAATGGCAGGCAGCAACCCCGATCGCTCCACTGCTTTCACTTCTATTGCGTTAAGTGTTATTTTAAAAGCCCACCATGGCTTGGAATATCATAACCAAGGTTTTAAGACACATAATTGCAACCTGCCAAAACTAAACAATAAACGCTAATTATTTTATAGAACGCCCCCACCCCGGCATGCTGTACAAAGTAAAACAAAATCCAATGCACAAGTCAAAATTTTCTCTATATAAAAAGAACTACTGAGAAAATGTAACACTTAAACATTAATGTCTCAGCCTCAGTTCCCGTATCCTACTGCACTGCCTACTATCGGGGGGCTGGAGCACACACTACTGTCTGCTTGCTGCTGTAGTTTCATTCTACGGCTGTGATGAAGCAACACGGTCTGAAACCAGCTCAGGGGAGCAAAGAGTTTATTTCAGCTGACACTGCGGGTCACAGCCCATCGCTGAGGTACGACAGGAACTTGAAGCAGACATGTCTTAGGGTTACTGCTGCTATGATATTACTCCATGACCAAAAGCAAGTTGGGGAGGAAAGGGCTTATTTGGCTGACATATCCTAAATCACAGCCGGCTGAGAAAAAGCCAAGGCGGGAACTCAAACCAGGCAGGGACCTGGAGGCAGGAGCTGAGGCAAAGGCCATGGACGGGTGTTGCTTACTGGCTTGCTCTACCTGCTTTCTTATAGAAACCCAGGACCACCAGCCCAGGGACAGCACCACCCAGTGGGATGGGATAACCCTCCCCCATTAATAACTAATTCAGAGAATGCCCTACATGTTTGTCTAAAACCTGATTTAATAGAGGCAGTTTCTTAATTGAGGTCACCTCCTCTAAGATGGCTTCAGCTTATGTATAGTTGACAAGACTACCCAGCAAAGATGGCATTGAGGAACAATGTTTGCTGGTTCCTTCCCACAGGCTCATGCTTAGCTAGCTTTCTCTGCAGTCTAAGACTCCTTGCTCAGGGACAGAACCACCCCCTGTACTGCCCCCCCTCCATCAGTTAACAATGAAGATAATCCCCCACAGACATGCCCACAGATCAATGTGCTCAACAATATTTCTCCTTGATAGATGATTCCCTCTCAGCTGACTCTTGGCTGTGTCAAATTGAAAACTAAAGATAACTAAGACATTTGGCTTTTAACAAAGCACACATTTCATGTGTAAATGTATTATCTTAGTTTGGGTCTTTGTGGCTGCAAGAAAAATACCATGAACAAATGCAATTTGGGGAAGGGTTAATTGGCTTCCACACCCAATCATACTCTATCAGTGAAGGAGGCCATGGCAGGAACTTCTGGCAGGAATCGAGAGGCAGGAACTAAAGCAGAGACCATGAAAAATGCTGGTTACAGGCTCACTTTACATGGCTTGCTCAGCTTGCTTTCTTATACAACCTAGGACAACTGAGCTCCAGGATCCCCCCTACCTCCACCTCCCCAGGGATGGAATTACAAGAGCACACCACTGCACTGGGCTTGTTACTTGGGTTTCAGGAATCTGAATTTGTGGCAAACAAGTTATAGTCAGACATTTTCCCAGTGACCCCCATCTGTTTTTTTTTAAAAAGTAGAATACTATTACCCTCTAGCCCCATCTACACTGTGATTATATGACAGAATAAGAGTCATCCTTATTGCAGAATAACTTTATTGCAGTATTTAATTTTACGTCTTCTTTGTTTCTTGGGATTGGCTTAATGGAAAATACAATCCAGCTTTATTACTTAGCAATTCTTTGAGCAGTAAATCTGCAATCTCCCTAAATTTCTATGTAATTCTCAGATTAATCCTTGCAACATTTTAATGGTCATTTGTGGAGATGCAGAGAGTAGCAAAGATCTGAACTGCCCAATACACAGAGTCCTAACTAAGGTCAAGCAAGGCAATGCTTTGTCTCTTGCGAGCTTTCATATGGTTAGGAAAAAAAGTTTCCTTATGATGGCCTTTGCCTTTCACAGCTGGAATATCTGTATTAGTGGTTTCGCATTTTAAAATGGCTCCAAATGTAGTGTTGAAATGCTGTGGGCAACTGATTTTAAGCGTAAGAGGCTTCTGATGGGCCCTACAGGGGAAGTATTTGTGCTAAATAAGGTTTTCCCAGGCAAGAGGAGCTATGCTATTATAGGTTCAATGTTAACTAAACAATACAAATTAACATAGTGAGGTCATGAATTGAGTGCTGACCAAACACACCGTAACCAGAGGCTGCTGGGAACCACAAAAGCAATGGTACAGTGCAGGAAGCCTCCTGTATCCTTTGGTTCTATAGCCACAAACTCAATTGAGGATGGAAAATATCTTAATACAAACATAGGTCTGTATGAGACACACACCGACTTCTGAAGATATCTCTGTTCACATGAGATTGGGCATGTTCAGGGTGGTATGACGCTACGCTGTTCTCATTACACCAATAATAGTAGAACATCTATTTACATAGCATGGCACTGTGATAGTAGTGATTAAAAGTAATCCAGACAGGATTTAAGGATTAAGACTCCAGGAGGATATGCCTGGGTTACGTGCAAATATGCTAACTATTTTAAAGAAAGAACTTGAGCCTTCACAGATCTGAGTACAGGTAAAGGGGATGCGGTCAGTGTTCCAGACCCAGTCCCTCAAGGGAGATGACTGTATGCACTAAGTCGGCATTCTATGACTGTAGAACCTCACTACCACACACATTGAGAATTCCCTGTAGTAGTGTTTGGGTTATTTTAGATCCCTGCATCTTTTCATCAGACTCTTCCTGATGGCTCAGATATCTACAACTGGGGGAGAGACTCAACATTCACTTATTCTCTCCATTAACATCTCAGCAGACAGATGCTGCTTTTCCCACAGTCCTCAGAGACTTTGGGGACAGTCACTTGGTGCCAGATCGGCTGGGTCACTGGGTGTGCTCTCCTTTGCCCCTCAAATGCCTTTCTGGCATTAGCCTGTGCATGGTGGCTGATGTCAACCCCTCCTCTGTGTGAAGCCTGCCAAAGAAGAAGGGAGCTATCAAACACTGCAGCATCCTTATCCTCCCTGCTTCAGTACGGAGCAAAGTCAGCCCGCCCCTCCCCCCCCCGCTGCCCCATGCCCATGTGTGTGAGCAAAGACAGGGGTTTGCTCACCCACGCCAAGGGAAATATTCAGGTGCAAACTACCTGTCAGCTCCCTAGTTACCCAGCTGAAGAGTGTGTCTTCATGTCCTTCTTGCTAGTTTTAACTTAGATAAAACCCAAAGGCAGGTTCTACCCATTTTCTGTAAGTTTTATTGTGCTTTGGCACATGAATTAAGAAAAGACTGTAAGGGCTGGAGAGATGGCTCAGCAGTTAAGAGTTGGCGCTGTTCTTGCAGAGGACCTGAATTTAGTTCCTAGTCCATATCAGGAAGCTCACAAATGCCTGTGACTCCAGCTCAAGGCATCTGATGTGTCTGACCCCATGGTCACCAACACTTATGTGTACACTCACACACATACACACACACACACACACACACACACTCACACACACTCTCTCACACACACAATTTAAACATAAACCTTAAAAAATAGAGAAGTAGAAACAAACCGTAAAACATCTCTGTAACATAACAAAACCAAAGAAAGCTTTTACATTAAGAACTATGAGCAGGCTGCTTTAGAGCAACCCAAGAGTCTTACTGAGCACCCACAAACCCCTTGGTTCCATATTCATTACAGAAAAGGGGTGAGGGTAATTCTTTATCTAGGTGTGGTGGCAGACATCTGTAATTCCAGCATTCAAGAGACTAAGGCGCCTGAGTTATATTATAATATCCACTTTCAAACAATACCAGTAACAAAATAAAAAAAAAAGAAAACAGAGTAAAATCCTTCAGTGCTCATTTCTATTGGTGTTAACATCAGAAAATATAATGTTTTGTTACATAAAGACACTCATAGGACAGCAACAGGTCAATGGAATTAATTATTGGTGCTTTAGAATGCTCTTTATCTATTTCATCTATTGATTGCCGTGCTAGAGTAAGGCAATCAGGGTGTCACTCATGCCAGGCAAGTGCTATACCCCTAAGCTATACCTAAGTGTGTGTGTGCACGCGTGTGCGATATGTGTGTGTATGTTGTGTGAGTATGCGATGATATCTTTCCCTTAGTCTTCTAGACTATGATAGATCGCAGTTCATCTCCTTCTTATATACAGCAGGATACAAGAAAATTAAACTAGAAAACAAAACAAAAACAGGAAATTACAAGAGACAGTTCTGATAAGCAAGCAGCAGCAGCAGCCAGCTGAGGTGTGAGAATGCCCACAACAGCAGAGGTGCCTGTCTTTGATGTCAAATACAAGTTGAGAATGAGATTTAGAGATGTGGCAAATTGTAAAAAAAATCAAGAGACACGGTGTGAAGATTAAAAGACCATCACACAAATTATAAAACCTCTGGAATGCAGGTCCAAATCAATAACAAAGTGAGAGCCTCCTGGGTCCCCATGGGTTTGTAAACCACACTGTTCATCTTGTAGAAGAGCAGAATGCCGGGTCTGGGGCAGATGCGCAGACTCACGTCCATGCTGGAGGGACAGTTATGCCTCACTGTCACACCAAATTCTTCAGGTTGTCCCAGAGGCAGAAAGTGATTTAATTGTCCTGCACTTAGAGCAAGGGCCACAGACACAGAATTATGTGAGTGCAGGGGGCATGGGCCAGGTTTCAGGTGCATGTCAATTCCGCATCTCCTGAGCATGCTTCAGGGAACAGACTCATGAGATGCTCTGTACAAGTCACAGCTGACGCCAGACTCCAGCTGGGTCCACCCTGCCCTGTCTTGTCCTCTTCTGGAGACTCAGAAATACACCTGAATCCCTAGCCACCCTACAGAACAAGACTCCATTCACCTTGACTAAACCTCACTGACCATCCAATGTCTTCTACAGCTGCCAGATGAGCAGAACACAGTTCTGGAAACTCCTTCTCCAGGTAGCCATTGCATCCAGACTTCTGGGCACTTAGAAACTTGGGAGAAAATGAGTGGGCGGATGGCAGACACGGTATAGAAACCCCAGCAGCTGTGCAGGGAATAATAGTTGATGCTAAATGTGAAGGGATGGGTAAGATCGAACCATTCCTATTCCCTCAACTCCTCATTTACCAGCAAAGCTGTCAGCTGGCAAAGGGGAAAGCTTGGTTTAGCCTCCCCTGCTTACAGACTCCTTTGTGTCCTTCCTACACAAAGAATTTGAAGTAGAACCTAGACACATTCACTCCTAATCTTCTCCCAGGGCCATCAGCACACCTAAGGAACCTGATTCAGTAGGGGGATGCCAGGGAATCATCACCGTCCTATTTGATGGCTCCATCCCCACTTTTTCCTGTTTATAGATGGATCTCCTAATCCCTTTCAGGGAGGGGCAGGCCGGGAATGAGTTCCCAGGCTACCTGTGGGGTTTCCTCTTCACAAAGCTTACGCGTGAAAGATCCTGCCTTCCCGACTTTGGATTGAAAACAGTATCACCTTTTTCAGAAGCAAGTCAGAGTTCAGAGGCCCTGGGGCTGTGAGTATGATTAGGAAGAACTCAGAGCAATCGATTGGTACTCTCTGGCTGCTGGGGCCATCTGAAAGGTGGGGGAAGGAGGAGGAGGAGGGGAGGCACAATCAAAGAGGGAACTGTTTCTTTTTATCAGGACAATGAAGCAAAGGAGGTGGATATAAAAGGAGAATATTCTTCAAATGGCAGGAAGTCAATGTCTAAATCCGGGGAAGCAGGTGCTCCCAGGCAGGGAGTAGCCTGCACTTCCCACAGCCTCTGAGTCTCAGCAGGGCAGCTCTGAGGAGCAACAATTAGACCAAACATTAATTACGGAATTAAGTATGTGTTAACCACCAAATACTTGACAATTTGTGTTTTAAGGAGCCATAATTAACCTGCAATTAGCTGTATTCCGTGCAGGTTACCATTGTGAGTGTACCAGCACGGTAGTCTCCCATAAATAGTAAGTGCCACACAAAAGGACTGCAGAGGAAGGCTTAACTCTGAGAAAACATGTTTCAAAACTCTGTAACTGTCCACCGAAGGCCACGGTAGACGGTAATATCCATGTCTGCCTTACCAAAGTGAGTTTTCTTTAACTACCTATTACAATATTAAATAGGAAATCCTTTGAAACAGTTCACTTCTCCATCAAATTCATATTTACTGTGGGCTGCGGGTATAGCTTGCTGGGAAAGTTCATGGTTAGCATGCTCCAGATCCTGGTCCATAGCACCACAACACAAACACATAAAACACTAGTCCTCATGTGACTGGTGTCCAAACTATCCAAGAAACTATCAATGAATATATCTTAATACTGTTTCACGACTATATAAATCTATGCTCCTTTCTGTGCTCTGGATAGACGCTGCAGCTCCTGTTAGAAAGCAGACGTGTGTGAAGGGAGACCTCACTCCTGTCTCCTTGGCAGAGGTTCTCATGGGCATTGTCTCCTGTAAATACTTAGGTCTTCAGGTTTGGGGCCCAGAAATAACAGCTGAGAATACATCATTTGGGTATCGTTTCTCATACACTGGGTCCCCCTCAAGGAAATATGATATGCATATATAATACCACAGCTTCTTCAGTACTTTGAAATTAGAGCTATGAGTCATCATAAATCAGGCTCATATCTTCCATCTAGGACAGGACTCTATATAGAGAAAACTATATGAGATTTTTCAACAAAAACAGATAATCCTACCTCCACGATTGTATGTAGTGATATTTCATTTGTATTTTAATAAATAAAGTTTGCCTGAAGATCAGAGAGTAAAGCAGCCGCACTGATCAGCCATACAGACCAGGCAGTGGTGACACACACTTCAGTCCCAGTAGCCCACTAGTTTGCCATAGAAACTGGGCAATAGTGGGTGCACACCTTTAATCTCAGCACTAGAGAGGAATATCAAATGGGAGAAGACAGCTCTCACTCACAGTCTCATTCTGAGATTCCTAGAGGCAGGATCACCATTTAGGACTAAGGTAGAGGTTAGAGCCAGTAACTGGCTGTTTTGCTTTGCTCACCTTTAGGTTGAGCCCTAATATCTGTCTCTGTGTTTTTATTAATCGTGATACATTTGTAAGAGCACTGAAAGAAAACTACCATCTGTCCTATGTGCGCTGATCTGTAGCTCACGGAAGTCCCACCTCTGGCTGCACTGACTGCTGTTGACCTGTCTCCTATCTGTCTCACGTCCACTTTGGATGACTCCTTGGGTGAGGAAGTGGGAAGGAGGCTATGCTGGATGGTGGTTTCCCTTTATTCCACCTCTGTCAATACAGCTGTCTCTCTTGCAAGTAGACAAGATAATGCAAGTCTTGATGGTGGCTTTAAGGCTGATGGTTCCATGTGTAGTATGTTTCCTGCTGAGTTCTCCTGTATCATCGGGGATGGGCTATTTATTAAATAGTATATGTTGCTATAAGGGCACTGACTTTGGATGCTTACTGCCCCTCAGCAGAAAAGGGGAAACTAGGAGGGGGTGGTAGCCCCACTTTATGCCTTTGAGATGCCAAATGCTAGTGTATTAAAGAATTGCTGGAAAGCCTTCAGTTCAAAGGATGACATGATTCTTAATGAAGCAGCCAGTGAACTGGCGAAACCCTAATGTCCACAGTACTAGCATCAGAAGGCGGGGCCTTTGTGAAGGGATCAGGCTGTGAGGATGGTGTCCCGAGATGGAGTTAGTGCCCTTAGGAGAAAGGCCTCTGGCCTTGGATACCCACACTTCTGCAAATCAGTGTGCAGGTTTAGGCCACCCAGGCGATGGTTTTGTGTTATTGTGGCTCAGTAGGGTACGAAAGCCATGGCCTGCACAAACCCTAAGCTATGAGAACCACGCTCTGATTGTCATTGGTAAATCACGCACTCTTTAATAATGTAAGTGAGAGAGGAAGAATGGACGGCCTTGCAGTTTGGGTTGGGTCCATAACTGGGAAGGCAAAGTATTTCTGCAGCAGCTGCTCAAGAAATAAGAATGCGCTGAAAATGAAAACAACCTGATACATAGAACCATCCCACTGCAATGTAGTTGAGTAATCCCTTTGATAAGCCTGGTATCCTAAGATTGGTCAAAAATTAAGCCATTCATTAAATATGCATGGTTCTTTAACAAGGTATAAAAAAGACAAAACAGAAATTCTAACCTTGATTGTGGTCAACATCAAACCAAACCATGATGAAAGGTCTTATAAGAACTCACTCTTGATTTAGGCGGGCAGAGCTCTAACCAAAGTAAAGGACATTAGGACAAAGACGGCCAGGACAAACCCTGACACAGCGCAGTATGTCCCAGTGTTCTGAGCTGGACACGAGCCTGGGGTGTGCTCCACAGGAAGGAGGAAGAATGCCCAAGAAAGATTTCCCTGCTCTGAGAGGGCCCCACCCCCATGCTCCAATACACAGAGAGGAGGACACCCTGAATCCTTGCTCAGCCAACCCACTGCCTTGGCTTGCTGTTTAAACCCTGAAGGGAGGAAACCCTGCCCCCAAAATTCACATTTGAAAATTATATTGCTAACTGGTCATTAGTACATTTATATTAAAATAAGGTATTCATTAAATAGGATTATTTTCCTTCTTGAAGAAAAACTAGTTTTTTTATGAGGAAAAACAACGCAAACAGAGAAAATTTATAATATGATAATGCAAAAAAGGTAAAAAAAAATGCTTTGTTATCCTATTAGTTAGGGAGATGACACATTTTATGCATTTGTTTTATAACATATTTGGTCTTTATTAGATATTTCTAATATAAATGTGAAATTAAATACATTGATTCATACTTGTTTTATTGTCTATTAGAAGTTTAAATATATCACTAAATTATCTATACCTTTATTTTTTTCTTTTAGAAAATTTTGTGTGTGTGAGTGCTTTGTCTGCATGCATGTATGTGTACAACAAGAGGTGAGAAGAACGTGTCAGATCCCCTGGAACAGGAGAAGGATGGCTGGTGTGGATGTCACAGGCTCAGGTCTTTTGCAAGAGCAGCTGTTGTCTGCTGAGCCATTGCTCCAGACTATAACATTCTTCCCACCAGTTCCTAAACAAACTTTTGTCTTTTGTGTTGAGGTAGTATAAATGAACAAACCCTCTATTACTGAAAACAATACTACTTCTGATTTTGCTACTGTATATATTCTTGTTCTTATGGTTAATTATTTGCAATCACTCTCCATTATATCTTTAGTATAAATTCTTAACAGTAGATAAATTTAGCTGCAATAAATTTAAAAACCTTTAAAACTTATGGCCAAAGAACAATGTAAAAAGAGTGGAACCAGGTACCTGTGGAATAACAGTGCTTTCTCCACGTTTTAATTTCCACTCAACAAACATTTATCATTCATTAAATATCAGATATTATTTAAGGTACTGGGGTATAAGGATGAGTTGAACAAGGAATTTATAACCAACCCATTTATTACCATTGTCAGCTGTGGGTAGAGAAGCTGGGCTTGAAGGATCCTGACTATTAAACTGTAACACACTGA
The DNA here is from genome assembly GCA_004026605.1 of Ondatra zibethicus. Lineage (NCBI taxonomy): Eukaryota > Metazoa > Chordata > Mammalia > Rodentia > Cricetidae > Ondatra > Ondatra zibethicus. The sequence goes on from PVIU01011183.1 coordinate 10,875, forward strand.
CTGATAGGCTGTAAAACACTGCTTGCGGTGGTTTGGAAGAGAATGGCCTCAATTGGTTCATGGGTTCGAATACTTAACCCTCATCAGTAGAACTGTTTGGTAAGGATAAGCAGGTGTGGCCTTGTTGGAGGGAGTGTGGCCTTATTGGAGGAGGTGCGTCACTGGGGGCAAGCTTTGAGGTTTCAAAACAACCAAGCTATTCCCAGTGTCTTATGTTCTGCCTCCTGGTTCTGTCTCAAGTTGTAAGCTCTTAGCTACTGCCCCAGTATCATGCTGACCTGCCTGCTACCATGCTCCCTACCATGGCAGCCACGGATTCACCCTAGGAAACTGTTGCCCACAGAAACTCTTTCTTGAATAAGTGGCTTTTGTCATGGTATCTTATGACAGTGATAGAGAGATAACTAAGACATAAATTACTGTTTTTTTTTTCTTAAAACAATATCAGCCTGGACAAACAGATTTGAATTATGTTTTTGTTTTGCTCACATAATCATAAGATTCACTTTAAAAGATAGCCTGGGCCAGCCAATGGTGATACACATCTTTGATCCCAGCACATGGGAGGCAGAGGCAGGTGGATCTCTGTGAGTTTGAGGGAAGCCTGGTCTAAAGAGTAGGTTCCAGGACAGCTAGGACTGTTACAGAGAGAAACCCTTGTCAAAACACCAAACCAACAAACAAAAAGGCCTGGGTCACACTTCCTATGGCATTACAAACCTTCTTACACATTCTTTGATGGTACCAGCATAAGCACAACTTAGAACTGTAGAAGTTAGGAGATGATTTAAGACATGAAATGGTACGAAAGTGCATACCTGGTAAAAGTTGGGCCAGAACGTGCTGATGGCCAGTTCTGCCCTGTGCCATGTACGGGTTGGGTCTCCAGACATATTCCAGATAGGGTTCCCCAGTGGTCCATTATTGACCTTCACATAGACACTGAGCAACCCAGGGGCAGAGTTACTCTTACTGGATACAAAGTAGTGAAAATCGATGCAGTGGGTGTCATTTTCCTTAAGCTGGGGCAAGAGTAGGTGAGCCCTCTGGCCCTCAGGTTTCCCGGAAGCATTCACCAGCATGAAGGAGCCTGGGGAAACAAAATCAGAGTGTCACAAACCAAAACAGCATCTTTTGGGTGCTCTCTGAAAAGCCACTATCATTTATATGAATTGGCAATGTAATCACACACATTTCACTTAAGCTTAAAATAAAGGTGTGTCTTTCTGTATAGCACAGGCTAGCCTTAAACTCATGAACCTCCTGCCTCAGTCTTGTGGACGCTGGGATTATGGCTACACACAACCATAACTGGTATGCCTGAAACCCCAATCTCTTTCAAACTTTTTTGGTTTGTTATCTGCTGCTTGTAGCCATCCCCAACACCTTAACAAAGTCAATGATGAAAACTACCCTGGAGATGACTGCAATGAGCCTGCTAGATACCAAGCATGGTATAGGCCATTCATAGGCCTGCTGTGGTCAATCGGGTAGCCACTGGCCACTTGCGTTTATTTATATTCAAGTCAATTAAAACCTCACAGTAGTAAAATCATTCAGCTCCTCAGTCACGCCAGCCCCACTTCAAGTGTCCAATGGTCACATGTGACTACTTTGTCATTGCACTGCACAAAACCACCTCATTTTCTTCAAAAGTTGCATGGGGCAGCCCTATCCTATTTATACAGCCATTTGTCAACCAAGGCTGAGCTGACCAGCCAGGGCAACATAACAAGCTGGTATCTCCAAAGAGAAAGCAAAGAGAAAGAAAATGAACACTGTGTGTGTGTGTGTGTGTGTGTGTGTGTGTGTGTAACAATAATTAAGGAAGAAAAGTTCATGGATTTGGGAGGGAGTGGGTAGAATGTGGGAGAAGATAAAGGATGGAAAGTGGGACAGAAATGTTATAAATAACATACTCATATATGAAACCCATCATTATTAAAGTAGCATGTAGATACTTCACATTGTCTAGCTCCTCTATGCCTATGACAAGGATGATCCCCCTCACCAGAAAGAACACTGTATATAGTGCCCGCCTGCCTGTCATTTCATAGCTATCTAGATCACCATAGTGCTTATATGTAGGGTTGGGAAAAAGCCACGATTTCAAGAATCCATACTCACTATGGCTTTTGGAACGTATCTCTGACATAGGCAGAGGACTACTGCATACAAGTGATTCTAATTCTTATAGTCCTTTCTCCTTTTTATCCCTGATTCAGTCAGAATATGGTCTCTTTGGTTACAGGGTATGCTTCTGAAAAGAGATTTGAGCAGTGACACCCTATAATACTACAGCAGCACCTCGAGTTCCTGTCCCTTTGTCTCTCTCTTCTTTGCAGGACATCAATACTCTGATGTGAACAGGAGCAAATTTCTCAACTAGATGTGAGTCTGAAGCAATGCATGGCATCATTAAATTCAGCTAACAGTCCTAGTCCTACAAAAGGGCTACATCCTGCCTGTATACAAGGAGGAATAGCGCCAAATTTCATGGTGTCAGGAGACATCCCTGTTACTTGGTTAATCTATCCTGGAAACTTTTAAGAACAGACTAGCGAACTGTGAAGCTTCCTGCTCCCTTCCTGCATGTTCAAATGGGGGCGGGGGATGACCAAAGAGGAAGGCACACCCCTGGTTCAGATCTCTGGCTGACAGGAAGAAGTCACCATTTGAAGGTCCTTCAACGATAGAGTATGAGCTGCAGCCCTTGAGTTTACAGTGAAGTAGGGGAGCTGGATTCTGTATCAGGCAGCCCGGTGCATCTATCTGGCTACAAAGCCACCCAGGTTTGGGATGATCTCTCTCTCAGTCCTGTATCAACACAGCGGTACGTAGAAGCAGTGTCGCATATCTTGGGCATCATGCAGGGTGTCTGTAAAGCATCTGTCTACATAGTCATCCTCTTTGCCTTGCCCTCACCCTCAGGACACACTCATATTCCCACTCAGCCCAGTCATAGGCAAACTCTTCTTTCTCTGGATAGTCTAATAACAAATCAGTCTGCTGCCATAAACACCCGAAACTTTTTCAAGAGAAAGTCTCGGTATGAGCATCTGAGGTGGCCCCGTCTTCTACCTGCAGCACCTACAACTCACGACAAAGCTTGCCACAAAAGCTCACCATAGCCTGATAACACAACTGTTGTGACTGTGTTTCTCCCACCCTCCTGTGCACGTGGCCCCACGGAGCATCTGCAGGTTCTCTGCTATTCACGTTTGCTTTTCCTCCTCCTCCTCTTCTCCCAATTCACCTAAATGGAAACCTGAAATCTTTTCTCGTTGCTAGAGAAATATCAATGTTGAGACATTACAACTCAATTGGTTTTACCCTTATGTTCTGGGGGAAGAACATCTTCATTTTCAGAGTGTGGCCATCAGGACTTAGTTGAACTTTCAAGGATGAAAGGTGACCTACATCTGCATATATGCTTCCTGACAGCAATGCATCCCAGACATCTGGTGAGTTTATAGAAGCCCAGGGGAACATTTGTGTTCAGTAGTTCAAAACCAGCAGGAAAGTCATGGCTGTGTATGCAGGAATCCCAGGAGGGGAGAAGAGGGGCCTTTTAATTTTTTGAATGTAACACCTATCTGCTATCAAAGCAAAGTCAACTCACCAGTCTATGTTTAAATATATAAAGCATTCAATTCTAGACTATTATATTTGTTTCCTTAAAAAAATAACCCTATATAGAGAATGTTTAACTTTCACTGCCACTTTAATGTTTTGGCTGAGCAGAGCTGTGTTCTTGAAGGGTAATCGGGTCTCCCTCTGTAGCTCCTTCACTTCCCTTCCCCCACAAAAAGCGCTACAATTGCACAAATCATAAAGATATCATAATCCAAATGAACACGGAAATTCTATTTGTGTTCAGATAACAAAACTCCCTTAAGTCATGAGTATATAAGTAAACAATGTGACATTGCAGACAAATTAAGGACACTCAAGGGAGTTGGTTTCAAACTGAGCAGTCTTTGGAAGGTTTGTAGGAATTAAAACTCTCTTCTGAGAGCATGCAATGTTCCCATTCTTGAATCTTTGGGTGAATTAAATTTAGCTTAATCATACCCACCAGCAAACGGTCCTGATTAGCCCATCTTCCACCATTGTTTGTGACGGTGGTGATAACCACACAGGGTTAGCTATTCCTCTGTACCCCGTCATTAAAATTTGCATTGGTGTGGAGGAAACTCTAGATAGAAAACAAATCTGCACAATTGAAAAGTCTCATCTGCCAGGAGAGAAACCATTTGAGTAACAAAAGATGGGTTGTTCTCTGTTGCCCAGCCTGTGCTACTCAGTACTTAGGCTGACAAAGAAGCCCATTATGAAGCCTACCTTCTAAAATGTTTTTTCAGCAAAAGCCAGATCCTGGTCATCCCTTCCCATCAGCCACTGTGCTTCCTTTTCTCCTCTACAAGCTTGCCTTCAATTTTGTGAATGCAGAATTAAAACAAACAAACCACCCCCCCAACAAAAAAAATCCCTCCAGAACATGTATAAATTCTGTTGTCATGTACCCTGACTCTAGAGGTCAAGCCATCAGGGGACTGAAGAGACAACCATGGTGACAACTGGATTCACTGCCATAGTGGTTTTCAAACCATCTACAACAGAGCAGTTTCCTTAGAAAAATGAATATTTCAGTACATGTCAGGCAAATTTATGCAAAATGCCATAAACTAAGTTGCTAGGAAAACGGAATGAAGAGACACAACACAGAAACAGAGGGTTCATTTTTATTACAGGAAAGGAACACAAAATTCCTCTCTCGGATCCTATGAAAATTTTCTCAAAACTTACCATCGGTTTCTGTGCTGGCTGCATGTAGACCAGGGTCTAAGGAACTGTGGGCCAGTTCTGAGCCACACAGCCCTCTAGGAAGGGTGGGTTAAACATAACAACAAAAGAACAAAGCCACACTGGGCCCAGGAACTGCCTACCTAGTCCCTCCAGCATATACTAAGATCCCTGGATGCTCCGGCCCCTACACAAATGACAGATTATTTGCATAGAACATATGAAACCCCTGTATATGCACCTTACATGAGTTCTAGATGACTTACACCACATACTATAATGTGATTAAGTGTCATTTGCAGTAGCATTTGGAATGATGACACGAAGAAAGTCTATACATTCAGTATAGGTACAAATACTTGACAGTTATTTTCAAATACTCTGACTCTGTGGAAGTAGAATGCTCTACAGAGGGCTGACTATACATTTTTGCTCCACAGATGATGTTTAAAAAAATGTGGTAAATTTCTTTGGCTTGTTCACTCAAAGAGAACAGTTCCAGAAGGCCGATGGTTTCCAACATAAAAGTCGCTGAGGAAGACGGGGAGGCAGGAGGACAAAGGAAAGACAGAGATCAACGGGGGGCGGCTGAGAAGGCCTCAGGAGACCCTCAGTACAGAAGAGAGCTGGCATTAAGGCCAGAAGAAAACACGCAAGCAGCAGGGCCTGCCATGTAAGATGGCCATGAATATGAGCAAATACCCAAGGAAGGAAAAGGCAGGGCGTGAACTGCACCTGCATGCCTGGGCCTGAAGCTGACCAGAGTTAAATCTCACAGTAAAGGACAAAGGCAACCGAGCTGAGTGCAGGCAGCTCGGCGGCCTGGGAGTGGCTGATAGACAAAGGGGAGCTCAATATTCTTGCCTTCATGCTCCAAAGGCAATGCTATAAATGTCATAGTCTTCAAATGTTTTGATGATAAACTTTTCAATACAAAACATGCTAAACACTGCAATCCAGCAACCGTGTGAGATGTTTACATGTATACATGTGCACATACAGACCCACAACTTTCATGGGAATATTTGTCACACTCCCCCCACCCCCCGAGACAGGCTTTCTCTGTAGTTTTGGAACCTGTCCCGGAACTCACTCTGTAGACCAGGCTGGTCTCGAATTCATGGAGATCTGCCTGCCTCTGCCTCCTGAGTGCTGGGATTAAAGGCGTGCGTCACCAGCGCCTGGCACTTGCACTTACTATTCAACTGGCTTTCAGTATACAATCTAAATAAACTCATGCTGGCTTATTGATTCACAGCCACTAAATGGTTAAAGACCAGAACGCAACCCATCCTGGTTAGCCAGTCCCCAAAACACTAAGGATGCAAGCTTTTTGAGGGCTCAAACACCCAAATATAGCCTCTCCTGTTCCCTCAGCCAGCCCTGCCAAGACTGCCGTATATGTCACCTCTGATGAGAGAACCTACAAACTGAAGACAAAAAGCTTCTTGGAAAAAAAAAGTCAGTGATCTGAGGGAGCGAGCTGAGGGAGCAAGCTGAAGTAGCAAAGGTCTCAAGGGCAGAGCGTCCAGGCGAGTAGCCAGCAGCACTTCCAAGGCACTCCTGAGTACCCTGGCATCTGTGGAAAGCGCTGTCTTCACAGCCTGCTTCGCATTTGGCACTACACACCGCGTGCCCTTGTTAAACTGCGGCCTCCTCTACGCCCTTTGCAAGTATTCGCCCTCCTGCAAACATGAAATGTTTCTTTTGCAGCCACCAGGAAACAAACAAAACACGAATATAAAGTTTCTCTGTTCAGCCAAACAACACAAAATCCTTTCACGTATTCTTCTTTTGGCATTCTTTGTATGTTCTTAAAAGCTACTGACCAAAACCATGGTTAACTGCATGCTTTGGTGAGTGTATGTGTGTGTCAGGGTGTCTCTGTGTGTGTTGGTATGTGTCTATGTGTGTGTGTGTCGGTGTGTGTCTGTGTGTGTGTGTCAATGTGTGTCTGTGTGTGTGTCTGTGTGTGTCTGTGTGTGTGTCTGTGTGTTTGTCATTGTGTGTCTGTGTGTGTGTCAGTGTGTGTCTGTGTGTGTCATTGTGTGTCTGTGTGTGTGTCAGTGTGTGTCTCTGTGTGTGAGTGTCGGTGTGTGTCTCTGTGTGTGAGTGTCGGTGTGTGTCTATGTGTGTGAGTGTCGGTGTGTGCCTGTGTGTGTCAGTGCGTGTCAGTGTGTGTCTGTGTGTGTGTCAGTGTGTGTTTATGTGTGTGTCAGTGTGTGTGTTAGTGTGTGTCTGTGTGTGTGTCAGTATGTGTCTGTGTGTGTGTCAGTGTGTGTCTGTTTGTATGTCAGTGTGTGTCTATGTGTGTGAGTGTCAGTGTGTGTCTGTGTGTGTCATTATGTGTGTCAGTGTGTGTCTGTGTGTGTGTGTATGTGTTGAGGTCTTGGTTCCCAGGTTGGCACTGTCATCAAGGGGTGGGGTGTAGTGAGGGGGCTTGAGGTCACTGGAGGCATGTCCTTGAAGGCAACTGGGAGGCCCAGGTCACTTCACCTCCTTCAGCCCTCCCTGGAGGAAGGAAAGTGGTTTTGTTTGGCCACATGTTCACTGCACACTGTAATCCCCTGCTTGGAGGGATGCAGCCAACTCATAGACAGAGATCTCCAAAACCATGATGCAGAATAAACCTTTTCTCATTACAAGGTGATTATTGAAGGGATTTGTTAGAGCGTTGGCAAGCTGAATGATACAGTACCGTCAACTTAACATGAAAAGTCCATGCACCTTAAGGGGGAAGACATTTGCTGTGAAACAATTGTATCAAACACCCCACAGGTATTCAGTTTTCTTTTTTAAAGAATATTTGCTAGACAAGGTTTCTTTGTGTAACAGTCCTGACTGTCCTGGAACTCCCTCTGAAGACCATGCTGGCCTTGAGCTCACAGAGATCCACCTGTCTCTGTCTCCCGAGTGCTGGGATTAAAGGCATGCAAGATCTACCACCCAGCAAGATAGTTCACTCTCAATGCAGGATGAATCATAAAATCCTGAGCTGCGCACAATCCTTGGACCACCACCAGCCCCCTTAGCCACAGCAGGATTTCCTGGACGCCTGGAGTGTGCTAGGTTTTGAGAAGCACAGGCAGTGAACCGACCCTGTCTGTCCATCAAGAACTTGACGCCTCAGTGGCAAGCCATGCTTTCTGTGCTTCATAATCCAGCACGCAAAGAGTCTACACCGCCACAGGGGCAGTAATAAGACCCCCCCCAATTTTGTCCATATTTACATATGTGGCAGGTGAAATTGCTGCACAAAAATAATAGCTTCAGGGCTATCAGCCACTCTTTAAAAGGAATCTGAGAGCCAGTTGCCATGAGAGATGGAGCAGTGTTTAAAGGGCTCATGGGAAGGGAAGAAATCCTGGAAACTCCATCTAGACAAGCCACGGGGTCATCTTTTATGTGAGAGGTGAGGCTTTAATGAGAACTAGATTGGATTTTATTGTGTCATTTAGACAAACTGCTTCAGTGGCTCAGCTGGAAAAAAATACTAGGCATGTGGCTTCGTAATTTGTAAGTGTGGAAACAAACCCCAAGTAAAACAAACAAAACCTTTAAACTACCCAAGGAAGCTAATGACTGTATCTCAGGCATGAGCCTCTGGTACAACAATCGGGTACTGACAGGTAGGCTATTTAGAACATTTGTAAGAGACTGCTTAATTTCCCATACGTCAAGCATTTTATTGATTGACATCTTTAGAAATGAGCTCTGTTTTGTTCTAAGTCTCAGAATGACACAAAGTGTCACAATATAAGCTTCCACTCATTTCATCCAATCAATGTTGACTCGGAAACTCTCTCTCCCTCCCTCCCTCCCTCTCTTCTCTTCCCTTGGTGCCATGTGTAGTCTTGATGACCATCTACCAGCTAAAATATGACTTGCCTTAACAAATAACTGCATAGTAGGCTTTTATGTATAATGCAGATCAAACTTAAAATTTTAAAAAATACATTATCTTTGACATTTCTAGCTTAACAAACAGCGGCTTAAAAGGAGCTCCCTAAGTTGTCCTCCTAAAAATGCAAAAGATTCTACCCACATCCCAGAGCAAAGCTCCTATGTCTCCTAAGAGGAAACCAAGACATTTCATTGGCCTGGCTTGGAACAAAACCAAGGATTTGCAAGCGTGATCAAAGAACAGGAAGAAGAAATTATCAAAACTCAACAATGTAAGCTAGGTGTGGTGGTGAGTGTCTGTGATACCAATGTTCAAGTGGTGGAAGCAGGAAGATCTGGAGTTCAAGGCCATCCTCTAACACATATAGTGAGTTCAAGGCCATCCACTACCACACAGTGAGTTCAAGGCCATCCACTACCATATAGTGAGTTCAAGGCCATCCTCTACTATATTGTGAGTTCAAGTCCAGTTTAAGCTAGATGAGACTCTTTCTAACTTCTATTCTTCCTAAACCAGTCAAAAACAGAAATAAATGAGTAAATAAAAATAAAAACCACTTTACATTATCAGACAAAATTAAACCAGTTTTATGCAAAACTAGCAATACAACATTTATGTTACCAAGAAAGCATATAATATAAGGAGTCTTTGAGAATAATTACTAAGAGACAGAATCAAGATACTAATAAAAATTAGTAAATTATATCAGAAGCAATTGATATTAACAGAAATATAATTACAGCTGAGAAACCTGGGACAATATTTCTCTTTACCATTATACAAAATGTTTATATTATAGTAATTGTTTGGTATAATTTTAACATGAATACTTTTTTTTTAATGTAAGGATTTCAATACCAGATGTTTGTGAGTTGTTGACAAGGCTCCTGCAAAGGTTGAGGAAGGAAATGAAAGCAATGGCTTTCAACATTCCAACAATTGCCACTGTGACAGTGAAGTCCTTTGTCCTTTTTGAGTATCCAAGGCTTACTGGTACAGGAGAATTGTCTGTATTCTGTCAATCATGTTTTAAATAAATGCTGATTGGCCATTAGCCAGGCAGGAAGTATAGGTAGGACAACCATACAGGAAGTAAAGGTGGGGCCAGAAGAACAGGAATATTCTGGGAAGAAGGAAGCTCTTTCTGCACTCCTGCCCAGACCACTGAAGAAGCAGGATGTGACCTGCCCCACTGAAAAAGGTACTGAGCCATGTGGCTAACATAGATAAGAATAATGGGTTAATATAAGCTACAAGAGCTAATAAGAAGCCTGGGCTAATGGGCCAATCAATTTATAACCTAATGTAGACTCTCTGCATGATTTTCCTCGGGACCTAAATGGCTAGGGGACGGGGCAGGACATAAACCCCAATGAGCAGGCCCCTCATGTTACAGCTTACTAGTCCTGCAAATATGGAAAATTCCTTCCCAGCTGGAGTTTGTAAAATCAGAAATAGCTTGGACAAGCAAAGTATTCATCACTGTGCTGGGAGAGCAAGAGACACAGTGAGGAAGTGTCCCCGCCCCTCAACGACCTCTGTATTTTGATTCAAATACTCACTGCATGGTCTAGTACAAAGTAGAGGTGTACAGTTTGGCCTTGGTCCTGTTTTGTCTGTTTTAAAATCTAAATGTGTTTGAACTTGGTCTGGAAAGATGAGAAATCATCCTAGCAAGAGCAAGGCTATCCTGAAGCTATCCTCAACCCCTTTGTGGATGGAACAACTCTTGCACAGGGGTAGCATGTCAGATATCCTGCATATCAGATATTTACATTAAAATTTATAACAGTAGCAAAAGTACAGATACGAAGTAGCAATGAAAATAGTTCTATGGTTGGGGGTCACCACAACATGAGGACCTGCATTAAAGGGTCACAGTGTTCAGGAGGTCGAGGACACTTCCTAAAGGGAAACATGTGTGCTGTTCCTTTTGGCTATAAACTTCCCTAAATATTGATCCCTGAGAAATCAGAATTTCCCCAGGAGTTTCACGCTAGGAGAAGAAAATGACTAAAGTCTGGTGCAGACCAGGTAAGGAACTTGTTCCTGGGGAGAGGTTTCAGACAGTTCTCATGAGTACCAAGAGAGCACTGCAGGAAAGAAGGGAGCAGGACGAGGATGACTCAGTGCTGACGGGGATGACATCTTTTCCCCAGACCAGGGTTTCTTAGGTAGACTAAGTTATGCTCTTCTCTCTCTATTTAAACCTAACTGTAGGGGCTGTAGAGATGGCCGGGGGTTAAGTGTCACAACTCTTCCAGAGGACCAGCGAGAAGTCAGGTAGCTCGCACCAACCTGTAACTCCAGCTCCAGGGAACCTGACGCCCTCTGGCCTCTGCAGGTACCCACACCTTGTGTGTGTTAATAAACAAAGGCACAGCATGCACATAAACTATAAATAAATAGTTCTTAAAATGCAAAAGATAAACCTAGACCTCACCTCCAAGATGGCTTAGGGGTGGGGCATCTCTTTATTTGTTTCTTTTCCCAATGCAGCTACATTGAATAAAGCCCCTGTTTCTGCTTTTTATTATGAGTTGTTTCTTTAATTAGCCTATGGAGGAGGACAGGCAGCCAAGCCCAGCACATTAGGGCTGCCAGGTCCAGCGTCCGACCCTAACAATTCAGTAACAGATGGGACAACTGAACACCTACATCAAGGTCATTTCTCACCCATGAACTTATGGGTGTCAATGCAATTATGTCCCTATCAGCTGGCTTCCTTCAGCCTAATAAGGTTAGTTGTACAAACTAGGCATACTGTATTTAGATGTCTCTTCAATATTTTAAACATAAGCTTTAAATTTAAATAGTCATTCTCAATATAACTTATGAAAAAGTCTCCGAGTGTGATTGAAATACTGAAGTGTTACCAAGTCTGCTGAATTTTAAATGTATATGTGTTTTATTACAAGAGCAAAGTTCCTTAACAGCCAGTGGTCATGGTGAAAGACGCTAATTTTACTCACAGAACTAATTATTAAGAACATTGAAATGGTAAAGAGGTAAATACAACATTGAGATCAGCCTGTACCCTGCCCTCATTTAGCTCACCTCATATGAAACACTGGTCATTTCGGAACCTTGCCCTGAGAACACCATTTTATACGCAGCCTCTGATGCCATTTGGGGAACAGAGGGCACAAGAATGGCACCACCCACCCTGGACCCACCTGTAAGACACAGACTGATTAGCGTCCCACTTCTGGGAGTTGGAAGACGCCAAGTTGGGGACAATCTGGGTGATAAACTACGACACTCATACAAATACCATCTCTATTCGTGAACATTTGGAACACTTTGTGAATTAAAATTTTAAGTGTTAATAAAGTTCTTTGAAAAAGCGGCCAGTGTCAGCTGAGTTGTGGGTCCACTGTCAGCGAAGATGCATTGCAGAAAACTAGTGTGTTCTTCCTAGGGTAGGAAACTGGGCATGCAAATCACAAGAGATATTGTGAGGACCTGACTTTGCAAACTCCATTTTAAAGAAGGGGCTTTGGTATGGGAAGTCCTTCTGTCTATGTGCTGCTTTTATTGGTTAATGAAAAAAGAAAACTGGCTTGGCCTGTTATAGGGTAGAATAGAGCTAGGCAAGGAAAACTAAACTGAATGCTGGGAGAAAAAAAGGCGAAGTCAAGGAGAATCCACGTAGCCCCACTGGAGACAGATGCTGGAACTTTACACTTAAGCCACACAGATTAATGGAGATGGGTTAGTTTAAAATATGTTAGCCAAAATCATTATGCTTAAGCTATTGGCCAAACAGTATTGCAAGTAATATGGTTTCTGTGTGATTATTTCGGGGCTGAGAAGCCAAAAACAAACAAGCGGCCTCCTCCAACAGGGCTTCATCTTAAGCCCTATAATGAGCTGGGGGATGGGCGATCTCAGCTCCAGAAATGTGCTGGCATAGCAAAAATTTGAACAGAAACCCTAAAAATGGCCAATTAAGAAGACAAGGAGCTGAGCCATTAAATTTAAGGAGGTCCAGATGTTCTTGGGAGGCATCCTGTCCTTGAGGATACCTTGTCAGTTATTAATGGTTCTTTGTGCCCCAAAACTGACCAATGGGTTCAGAAACTACCTCATTTTATGTACTCCTCACCCAATCCCAAGACGACAGGACTCGAACTCCTCTGACTACAGCATTTCTTCTTTAAAAGTTTGCCCCTTCCCCAGGTTCAGGGCTGCACTTCCCTCACCCGCTGCGTTGGTGTGGTGAAAACATGGTCCAAACTCGAGTTTGAATTAAAACCCTCATGTAATTTGCATCATAAATTGGCTCCATGAATTCATTTGGGGGCCAGAAACTTGGGCATAACAATATTTGGAAATATAATTTGATATAAACTTTTGGGGGGGTGAGACAGGGTTTCTCTGTGTAACAGTCCTATCTGTCCTAGAACTCACTTCGTAGTCCAGGTTGGCCTGATCTACTCACAGAGATCCTCCTGCCTCTGCCTCCCAAGTGCTGGGATTAAAGGCGTGCGCCACCACCGCCCCGCTTGATATACACTTTTCAAATCACCCAATAATGAGTTCATATCAATATATATTGCATAAATTATAAAGACAAACAAATGTGCTATATTTACAGTCACATAAAGAGCAACTGCACAAGAAATGGAGAAAAGGAGGTGCAAGAGAGAATAGAGTTTATAACTTTTCATAAGTGGACTAGAGATGGAGAAGCTTTAGTGGTTTGGGTTTTGTTGTTTCTGTTTTTGTGAGATGCAAGAATAATGCATGTTACCAAGACGATATCCACTTGGGTCTACCCTGACATGTGTAATATTTTATGCATGAATGGGCAAGAAATTTGGAAGCAAATTTTGTGTTTTCTGGTTCTCATGTTTCCTACCTTCCGACACTAAAGAAGACTAAATGACCAGTTGGAGGTCCGGGCTTAAGCCTGAGACATACTCCCAGATACATTGCTACATCTCTCAGCCTGGCTGGAAACAGGGTCACTGTTACTGAGCCTGCTACTTCCTTGTTGTTCCTTCTTTTGTCTTTCTTCAGAATTCTGAAAAACATCTTCTATTTCTGATGAAACCAGAGATTTTAAACCTCGCCATTCTCAGAGTCCCATCCCTTCCAACTTTAGCATGTTTCACTTTTATCTTTAGCTAGAGTCCATGTGTCATAACGGTTAGCTGGTTTACATTCTCCACCCTGATCCCTTTCACCTTTCACTGCAGGATGCCCTCACCTGGGAACAAATGGATCCACGTACAAAACAGTACTAAACTTGGGGATGCTCTCTGCACTAGTTTCAGGGCAGAGAAGAACTAGGCAGCCAGGCTTGAGGACTGTTTAATATTTACATATATGCCCTGCTTTTCTTTCTTTCCCTGTGTTTTAACTTTTTTCTCTGCTTTTTTTAAATACCAAAGTATTAACAGTATAAAAACAGTAGTAGCAATAATAATAATAAAATAAAAATAAAGCTTAAAGGGAAAAAAATCACTTTTTTTTCCTGATTTTCAAACACTTACAAACCCAGACAGCAGAAACTGCAGCAGCTTATTCCCCCAACCCCCTTTGTATACACATATAAACCCATATTCATGAATGTGAAGCTTTCTTAAAGCTGTTCCCTTTTTTTCTTTTTTCAGAGAATAATAAGCCAATTCCATGTTTTGTCTAGTCCCCTCACTGGTAACAGGCTCAGACCACTCTCCCAGTCGATATGGACACAAAGACCCAGCAGGAACATTTTATTATTCTTTTGTTGCTGATTGATACAGGGTTTGGAGATACAGCTCAATCCGGCCTGTAGATGTGGGGGCACCATGCTTCAGCCCCGTGAGTGCTGGGATTACACACTATCTGAAGAGCGGTTGGATATTTTAAATTAATACCTGCTACCTCCAAGCGCACCCTACTAGCCAGCCTTGAAACACAATGGCTTTTTACTTCGGTACAAAGGACTCCTATGATTTAAGTCTCTGTGTTTCTAATCTTATAGTGTTTTATTTGATTAATGTTAAATAATTATTCCAAACATGAAAGCAGTAACTTCTTATTCATTAATGATAGCATTCCTGGTTTATAAGCATCGGGCCAGTTGTTGCAGTGAGATGGCTACTGAATAGCGACAGGACTCTGAGCCCAGAAGTAGCTGTCTTCTAGCCCTGCCTAGTCCAGCCCTGGCAGGCATCATGACTTCCTCTATTTATTTCCTTTCTCCTTGATGCTGTTGTCAAGGGAACATCTATTGGGACAGTTGGGCAGCTTGGGCCATGTGCTGCTCACTCCACTGAGAACCTCATGTCCATTCTTTTGTCTGGTCCCTTCAATAACCCACTGAGAAGAAAATTACCATCACTCTACATTCAGAAGGATTTAAAAAAAATACTAGCCTGGGATCACACTGAAAACTAGAATTTTAAAAATCTGATCTGTTTGGTTCTAGAATAAGTGTTTTAACTCACTCTCTCTCTCTCTCTCTCTCTCTCTCTCTCTCTACACACACACACACACACACACACACACACACACACACACACACACACACAGTCAAGATTTCCTCCTAGCTTTTCTCAGAATTGGATAGCTTGTGGCCATAGTCACTATGGGGAAAATCCAAAGTAACAAAATAACACCCAAAGCTTTTAGGGTCACCTTCAGCTATCAATTAACACTCTAGAAAAACAAAAACAAAATCCCACTAGATTCTCCAATTACAAAGATTTCTCCTATTTGTAAAACAAAACTTAGAGCCTACTATGCTTGTGATGACCTTATAAAGCCAGAGTTATTTCTGTTATTTTCTATTAAGTTAACAAAAGAATTGTCGGGCGGTGCTGGCGCAGGCCTTTAATCCCAGCACTCGGGAGGCAGAGGCAGGTGGATCTCTGTGAGTTCGAGACCAACCTGGTCTACAGAGCTAGTGCCAGGACAGGCTCCAAAGCCACAGAGAAACCCTGTCTCGAAGAACCAAAGGAAAAAAAAAGAATTGGTGACAAGAATGCAAGATAAGGAGATTAGAATAAAATCTATTTCTCTGAAATCTGCCACGGTACACTGACAAACATAAATTTAAGTAAGACATTTAATACAGTGTAAGCAATTAAATCAGCCTTAGGGTTTCTTGGAAGCCTGGCACACACTGTTGATTCTTGATGCTTCCCAATGCAGTAAAATGATACAATTACTCTCATGTGGCTTTCCTTTCAAAATGTGATTTAAAGTTATTATTCAAAACAGATGTCCAGTTACCTTAGCTTACACAAGCCTGGTAAGGGCAAACACTATTTAGTCAGTGTTCAAAGACCATGGGGGTTGAAGCTGGGGAGTCACCGGGACACCCCATACTTTGGGCACTCAGCTGGAAACCCCAAGGGAATCATTTTGACACTCACTACTGCACCAATTATACCCTCCTGGTTGATGTCAATGGAATAAATAAGACAGAAGAGGAATGACGACCTTGGCAGTTTTACTCAAGGATAATTTCTCTTTCTTTTAACATTTCATGATTAACTTATGGAAGTAAGTGCTCCTAACCAGGGTGAAGATACAATCACCATGCACATATAGAAAGACTTAGAAGAACTGCAAGGCAACATGAATGTGTGTGTGTGTGTGTGTGTGTGTGTGTATAATACTATCATTTATTTTCTGTTAATGGTGGTTCTCAACTTGGGGCTCAAGACCACTTTGGAGTCAAGTGACCCTTTCACAGGGGTGGGTCACCTACGACCAATCAGAAAATACAGATATTTACATTATGTTTCATAACAGTAGCAAAATTACAGCTACGAAGTGATGTGAGATTCACCTCTGTATGCTGTGAAAACCATTAATAAAGTTAATAAAGAAACTGTCTTAGGCCTGCGCAGGGCAGAAGAGAGATAGGTGGGGAAAACTAAATGGAATGCTGGGAGAAAAAAGGCTGAGTCAAGAGAAGCCATGGAGCCATGACTGGAGACAGATGCAAGCCATCAGCTAGAACCTTGCCAGTAGGCCATGAGCCTCATGGTGAAATGTAAAATAATGGAGATGGGTTAATTCTAGATGAAAGAGCTAACTAGCAATATGCTTAAATAATTGGCCAAGCAGTGATTTAAATAATACAGTTTCTGTGTGATTATTTCAGGGGTCTGGGCAGCCAGGAAACAAACAAGCAGCCTCACACAACAATGAAGTAAAAATGAAAACAATTTTATGGGTGGGGTCACCACAACACTAGGGACAGTATTAAAGGGTTGTAGCATCAGGAAGGTTGAGAACCACAGTGTTAATATGTGGGGGAAATAGCCTGGGAAAACAATGGCAGTAATCATGGACAGAGAAACTAGCAAGCTCAGGAAGATGGGGCCGGTGTTTGGGTACAGCCTTGGAATTTTATTTCTGAATGGATACTGAGGAGCAGGTCATTCATGGTGTCATCCAAAATACTTAGCCCAAATGACACAGGAAGTAGGGATTCTACATTACCCCTACAGCATCTTACCTGAGGCAGAAAGAAAAGAATATAGTTTATACTTCTATGCGTCCAATCTTGAAGATCATCAGGTAAAGAGTGGACACTAATTGTTCACTGAATTAACTAGAATGAAGCATTATAAACAAAACAAGGGCAATGGATTTATAAAATTGCTTTATGTTTCTTACTAGCAGAAACTTCCATTTTTCTAATTTATAGAAATACACTAGAAAGAATAAATCAGATATTCTGCAATCAATTTCAAATTACAGGGTAAGTTTCTGAGCAAGGATTCCAAAGCTTCTCCAATCTACAAGGACACCTTCATTTTGATCAGCCCTTATATCACCCCACGCCAACTGTCAGCACTGTGCACCAGGCGCTGAGGACTGCATCATGGAGTCAAAGCGGTCTAAAACTCAGACTTTACTCCTTACCTAGCCCTGGGAAATAAGAAGGCAATGATACTGCCATGGAGGGAGCATTGACAGAGATCTCCTAACATTCATGGAGGGCACAGAGCAAGGAGCTGTCAAAGCTGGCTCAGGGAGATAGGGACCGGTGCTGGCTCCTCAGTGGAAGCTGTGTCTACCCTCTTGAATAGTTAAACAGCCGTGGAGGACAACACACTAGAGAGGTCACATGCCTTCACTCTAGGAACTCTTACAAGGCTGCTCTGACAGACTAGTACCAAGTTGTAGGTGTCGTGGTACAGATGCATGCTAAGCTTGAAGGACCAGGAAAGAGTGACTCGTGAAATTTCAGGGTTATTTTAGGAACATTAGGCATTAGGCTACCCCATTCTGAGAAGCTGTAACACAGACATAAATATACAGCGACCACCCTTCTCCGAGGGGATAGAGACATGCTCATGATTTACTTCATCCACGGTGCAAACGTTAGGGGCTTACCCAGCCCTCAAGAGATAAATCAAGATATAGGCTAGCATGTTTGGAAAATTGGTTCCCTAGCTGTTTTGGAAATTGCAGGATGGATTTCCAGGGCAGCAACTGGACCCTCCAAAGCTAACAGTGGTTCACAGTTCATATCAGAACTTGTCCTTTGCAGCTCGGGCCCAGCTTTGGAGAATGTCTTTCAAGGGCAGTGATGCTGCCTTAAGTGGACGCCTAGGGAGCTACACTCCCGTCTCCACACACAGGTCAAATGCTCCAGACTGTATCACTGTGAGCGGCTTGGAAGCTCGTTCTACCCTTGGGAGATAACTGCCAGTGAGGGGACTCACTGTGACAGCCTTTTAGGGAGCATCCATGAGTCTTTGAATGAGGTTGAAACGCTTTCCCATCATCTACAGGGGGAAGAAAAAGGAAAAGCTGCTCAAGTAGAAATCAAACAATTTATCTGTTTTTTACTCTGTGTGTGTGTGTATATATCTATATCTACATCTATATCTATCTATACATACATATACATACATAAACATTTGTGTGTATAAAGTACTTATGATTTCGTAAGATAACAAATACAAATTATGACATTAATTTTATATTTTAAAAAATTTACCAGGTATTATACTGACTGGCAGGCTATAGAAGAAGAAATGAGAGGACGGAGTATTGTCTATTTACATCAACAAGAATTAGCTCCAGAGAGTAAGTACAGCAGAAGGAGCACTGCCGGGAGGACTCCGCGCCTACATCTGACCGCAGAGCAGAAACCATGCTCGCTGCTCTCTGTGCCTTCAGAGATTTCCAAGGCAGGGCACAGCCAATACTGAGAAAGCTGAGTTGCCGAGAGGGAAGACAACAGGAAACCTAAAGGACAGGCGCACAACAAGTCCACACACGGCAGCCGTCGGGGAACCATGAGCACAAGCACGCCTCAGCGACGGTGCGGGACGAGTGAAAAGCTGGTTTCTTAAGCCTGGCATTCACCCGCCACGAAAAGGGTCACTTAAGCTCAGTAGGGCAGAGGGCTGCCTGCAAAGGTTTAGACTGATTGTCACCTATAGGCGACAAACAGGTCCCAGCACTAAAAGGACTCCAAAGGACTTGTGGATGATGTAGCTACCTCAAGAAACTTGGTCTGCAGAGGATGAGAAAAACCTTGAAATATTGAAGTATTGCGGTTTTACTTGGCATTGTAAATCCTCTCTTTGCTGTGACGTTCCGAAGTTTAGCCTATCTAGGACCCAGGTGCCACCCTAAGCGCAGACTCCGGGCCCCTTGCATCTGAAGGTATTCCTCGTGAGTGAGCACATAAAATAACCCCAGCAGGTCAGACACCAATTAAGTTGAGATTCATGGACCCAAAGGAAACACTCAAGTCATTGGAAATGCTTAGTAAGATACAGGATCCTAATAGCAAAACCCCCACAATCCCAGTTTAAGAACAGGCCTTACCCTACTCCTAAAGAATACAAGATTATTTCTTTTTCTGAAGCTTAAAACTAAAAAAGTCATTAATTTGAGAGTGCATAACTTCAGATTGACTGATCAAATCCATAGCTACATTATTTTATACTGAAATAAGACAAGGATTTAAGGATGAAGTTTGTAATACTATGAAAATAATCTGATTATCAACCTTTTCTCCCTTTCCAAATCAAAACAGAGGATCACCTGGGAGAGGGGCATGGATAAAATCGAAGGGGTTCAGAAAGTTTCGGGAAATTTACATGTAGCATCTCCTTGGAATGTGGTGATATACCACAGACTATAATCATGTTCGCAATACTTAAATTGCACTTGGCAGAGATTTTCATGTCCCATTTATGAAGGCTTGTCACATTAATGAACTGAAAATGGCCAACATTACTGCTGGCCATCATACTTATTACTCTTCACATCCTATGTCACTTTCAAGATCTGAAGAACTTCCTTTCTTGATTTAGTTACAGATTTTATTTGATGGTCTTAGAAGTATGGACTGAAAAGAATCTGTGGAATTCTGTGGACTGACTTCCAAGAATGTCCACCTCACAGAACAGCGAGGAGCTGCATTCTAAGCGGCCGCCTCCTCTCATGGCTCCCTTCCCTTACGACAGCTCGTGTTATAAAGGCTTGAATGAGCAGTTTCAGGACCTAGAGATGTAGGCTTTTCTCCAACGTTCAATAAAGTGCCCTGTACCTGAAAGTTCTCGGCCTGCCTGGTCCCACAGCCGCTTTTAAAATAACCACTCAGAGGCTCAATATTAGTTGTGTACTGCTTGGCCTGTTAGCTCAGGCTTATTATTAACTAGCTCTTACAACTTAAATTAACCCATTTCTATTAGTTTGTATTTTACTACGAGGCTCATGGCTTGTTACCTCACATTTTGCTTCCCTGGCTGCTTGTGCCTGTCTCAACTCTGCCTTCTTTCTCTCCTAGCTATGTTCTGCCCTGCCATAGGCTAAAGCAGCTTCTTTATTAACCAATGGTAATAAAATATATTCAGGGCATCTCACATCAAGTGTCCTCTGACATCCATATCCTTTCATCTGCCTCACCCCATTCTTGTATGCCAATCTGTTTGCTCAGTTCTCCATGTCCCCCCAAACACATGCAGTCCTCAGAAGGGGAGTCAACCAGAACTGTAACATTTCAGCTAGTCCAGGGGAAACCTTTAAAGTTGGACTGTATTCAGATTTGTAAAACGTACAACAGTTTTTAGGTTTACTTCGACTAACCCAAATAAGCTGTAGAAAAACGCTGATTGGGTGCAAATATAAATATTTAAAAATATTATGCTGTCACTTGCAAGGCTCTGCTGCAGCGAGCCAGACTGCATTCAAATATTAAAGGCAGGAAAACCCTCAGTGAGTAACTGTCAGCCTCACTTCGCTCTACTCGGTCTATAAATACTCAGTGTGCTTCATATGAACCATTTTTCTATTTGCTTTACAAGCGGAAACTTGAAAGCACAGGCACACATATTGTTTTCAGCAGACTTAGGTGACTGTAAACTTCTAGTTTAAGAATAAAGGAAACTTCCAGGGCAGGTGAGAGAGCAGACCAATCTACCATGAGCTCAGCTGTGGTCTAGATTCTGAGCTGAGAGACTAAGCGCCCAAATCCAAAGATGAAGAAGACATGGCTGAAGGCTTCAGGGAGCTCTCAGTCTTACCCGCAAAGGAACAACAGTCAACTTAAGGAAAGCCTAAGAGCAGAGCCTGGCTGTAGACACAAAAGAGGGCTGGTGGTGTGTGGGATGGAGGAGGGTAGCAGATCAGCAATAGCTTTTTTCTCAGAAGAATCCTTCAGGGCTGCAGCTATCGTTTGTGAAGACAGCAGCGGGGTGAAGGGTCCAAACAGGAGGCCATGAAAGGAAGGTCAGCACAAGGCCTTTGAAATGAGAGGTGGGGAATCAGAGGGAAAGAAATGACCAGTAAAACAGAGCCTGGAGAGTCCAGGCAGAGTGCGGAGTGTACCAGGGGGCATTCAAGAACATCCCGACCTCTGTGCAGACACACTGCAGACCACACACATCAACCAAAGTGAATCATGGGCAACGTAACGTCAAGACCATTTCCCACAAACTGCACGGGTCAGTATATCTGATGGCTCCCTCCCATGAGGTACAAGAAAACAAGCTGAGTAGAAATACAATCCATTTAGGGTCCACACGACTCCACACATTTTCTCAGATTTGAGTGCCAAATCTACTATCTTTGCATCTCCATTTTTGCCTGTGTTTCTCCCTGAAAGACAAGGCCCCAGCAATTGCTTGTATGTAAGGCTCCTTGCTTGTATGTAAGTTATAGGGAGACAGTTGGGAGGGAGGGAGGGAGCCAGCCTGGGAGGCAGGTTGGGAAGTAAACAGCAGTGAGTTGGTTACAGATCTGTGTAAAATTCTTACATAAAGGGCAGATCCAAGTATAATAGATCCCCTTTTACCCTCAGGAGAACACCCTAAGTCCCTCAGTAAGTGGCTGAAATCACAGACATCTGTAACCTGGTGCGCACATGTATGTGCGGGCATGTGTGTACGTGCGTGCATATGTGTGTGTGTGATGTACCTAGGCACCAAAGCGATTAACACCAATAACATAATAAAATACAGAATCATTATAACAACATAAAAAAATAACATGGATTTGTTTTCTCAGAAATGTTATAGTTTTGCAACAGAATTGAGAGTAGGTAACTAAAATAATGGAAAAGGGGAGACAGCTGTGGTTGTGGAGAAACCTGAAATGTGCACAGCTTATGTCAAGGGAGTGAGGGGAAAAAGTCGTTCTTAATTTTGGTCTCTAAATGCCAGGGTTTGCCTCATGGGACACTAACAGCTTTTGTTTAGGAGTCCCTGGTCCCTTGGCTGAGTTACCAGCTTGAGTGCCTGAGACCACAGACAGACCTAGTACTACACAAAGCACGTTAAGGGTTGCACTCCCAACATCCTGGCATCTGCTCTTCAAGCCTGGCCCCTGAGACATCAGGGAACACTGTTAAAAAGGGTCAGAGCTCACTGAATCGCAGATGCTCACTTTAACCTCAGAGTGCCTATGGAGAATGCTGTTCTAGACTACAGTACCAGGCTTGGTGTCATGGTACCTGTTTGGTTCAACGCGGGCACTAAGAAAGGACAAGATGCAAGCCAGGCTTCTGTGTCTAAAACAATAAAAATCATTAACCAAGTGTTGTGTCACATATGAAATCCTAGTACCTGGAGGCTGTGGCAGGAAGATTCTAAGTTTGAGTTTAAACTGAGTCTGAGGTACAGAGTCAGACCTGAGACAGAGGGAGAGATAAGAGGGCTTCATGAACCAGCCCTCCCCACCAGAGGGCTATCAAAGGAAGTAAGGCAGAAATGAATGGCCAAGGGGGTCCTGAGAGATGTGTAACATGGGTTTAGTACAGTATGAACATTAGCACACACCACATAAACAAAGCATAATATAGACACATTTTTCTAAAACATAAATTGAACTGCCTCAGCTTTGGACAGGGCTCATTATATAGAACTTTATATGTGGACAACAGAGAAAACCTGAGAGTTTTCTGTTTGAAATCTCATGTGTGTATTTTGAATTTCATGTTCCCTGGCCTTTGAAGCAAGACTTTAGAATTCACTGACTACCACAGATCTTACTTCTGTACAATGGAGGCGAGCTATTTTTAAACAGGCGCATGAGCTGAGTGGCAAGCAAATCCACTCACCATTGGTTCAAGACTGCAAACTAAAAGGCAAGTTGTCCATGAAAGGCTGGCTACAAGGGACTGATTTATAGACCAACATTACACACTATGGATGAGGCTCAGCAGCAAATGGCCTGTTACCCACTGGGGATGGGGTACATGTCTACAATCCTAGCAGCTGGATGGTGTGGGCAGGAAGACAGTGAGGGTTTGGACTGCCAGGGCTATGTGGCAAGACACTGTCTTGAAACAGAACAAAAGGCCAATTCTTCTTCTAGTACACGGATCATGTCAGCCTGTCCTATGAGGGTCATCTGACAGTTCACTGTCATACTTCTCTTTTACTCTCATTGAATGGTTTCTCTTTGTACGCGTCTGGGGACTGTACTGACTCAGTGGTATACATTAAAGATTTAATGGTTATATTGGTAACTCTTATGACAACAAAAAGGTTTCTTTTTTTCTGAAACTTATACTGGAGAGATAGCTCAGAGGGTAAGAGCATTGGGTTGTTCTTGTAGAGGACCTGGGTTCTGTTCCTGGCACCCACATGGTGGTTCACAACTGTTGCAGTTGCGGTTCTAGCACAGCAGTACCCCTGCTGGCTTCTGTGGGCACCAGGCACATACACAGGGAACATACACACATTCGCGAAACACCCATATGCGCATGCATGCAAAATAAATACGTCTTCAAAACTTTGGTAAGCCAAAGGATAATTCTGTCATTTCCTTGGGTCATGCATCAAAGTTGCATGGGTTATGTATCCTCCCACACTCTCCTAAATGTATGGTTTTTTCTTTTTCATTTGTTTCGCTTTGGTTTGGTTCTACAGCTTAGTTGATAGGAAACAGAGGTCAGACCAAGGTTTAAACTTGTGTGTGATCTGAGATGATGCTAAGCATAACAGGCGGAATGCTGGACACCCCATCACCCGGAGAAGCTATCAGTTAATTCCTGGGATGCTGGACACCCCATCACCCAGAGAAGCTATCAGCTAATTCCTGGGATGCTAGACACCCCATCACCCGGAGAAGCCTTACAGCTGGAAATGTTGCAAGATGTGAATGAAAGATTTGTTCAACTTCCCTTTTCTCCTGGCGGTTAAACAGGGGGAAAGGCGCAAGAACAGGAGCACTCTGCTGGCCCTACTTTTGGGAGGGCCCATCGTCAGCTTCTTCACCTCAGCCCAGCACTCTCTGGATCTACAATGGCTGGAGTAAGGGCTACCAAGGTGCACATGTCCATGTCTGGAGTAAGGTTCACCCAAGGTGCGCATGTCCACGGCTGGAGTAAGGGCCACCAAGGTGCGCATGTCCACGGCTGGAGTAAGGGCCACCAAGGTACGCATGCTGCCATGGCTGGAGTAAGGGCCACCAAGGTGCGCATGTCCATGGCTGGAGTAAGGGCCACCAAGGTGCACATGTTGCAACAGGCTCACCAGACTCTGACACCACTGGGAGATGACAGAACCTTTTAAAAAAGGAACCTAGTAGAAGGAACTCATGCCAATCAGAATGCTGCCTTGGCTAAATAGGCATTGGGATCCAGCTCCTTTAAGCAACAGCTCTCATCTTGTTGCCCTGTTTTGCCATAGGTCCCGAAACACAGCACAGATGATTCTACACTGAAGTCACCAAGAGAGTGAGCCAAAACACAACTTGCTTTTTGCTCTGTTCACTTTCATGTTTGTAGATTCTAATACCATTGCATCATTTCTCCCTTCCCTTTCCACCCTCTAAACTCTCCCATAGACCCCTCCTTGCTCTCTTTCTGATTCATGGTTTCCTTTCCCAGTAATTGTTCTTATAGGTATGTGAATGTACAGATATATTCTTAACTTCAGGTTTTAAATGAATGTCTTAGTATTTGTTATAACACAGCTAGCATGGGAATGAGGTGTACAGTGCGATCCTAGCTTGAGTCCAGCCGCACCTCCAATTTCTCTGTACAAGGGAGTTTAGAAAGTTTGTTGTCACTGTGACAAAGAACTGAGAACCAACTTAAGAAAGTCCTTTGCTAGGTTGCCTCATTGCTTTTGAACCTGCAGCAATGCAGAAATGCAAAGATAGCATGACAGGAGAGCATGACAAAGAAAGGCTGCTCATCAACCAGAAGGCAGAGATGAAAAGAGGGAGCCCAAAAAGAAGGTTCTGGAGACAAGTTACACCATCCAACGCTGTCCACATGACCTACTTCCGGCCACTAGATCCCATCTCCCAATTATCCCTTTCAGAGCATCCCACTGATGGGCGGGGCAGCCTCATAGCCCGATCTCTGTTCAATAGTGCAGCGGCACTTGACCTTGTTTTCAACGTGCAAACCTGTAACGGCATTCAATGTCTAAGCCATAGCACAGGGCTATGCTTTAGAGTGAATAATTCACATGCAAAATTTGACTGCTGCAACAGCTACAGATGGTCTATTATGGGGAAGGTCACGGCCACAGCACCTGTGCCACAGTCTCGGGCATGCAAGAAGAATGAGTAGTTATGAAGTGAGAGCTGACAGCCCTAAGCACTGAGGGCATGTGCTGGGAGGATCACAGGGAGGACAGTCCTGAGCACTGACGGTGTGTGCAGGGAGGACCACAGGAAGAAGGACAGTCCTGAGCACAGAGGGTGTGTACAGGGAGGACCACAGGAAGAAGGACAGTCCTGAGCACAGAGGGTGTGTGCAGGGAGGACCACAAGGAGGGCAGTTCTGTCTTTCTAAAGGTGCAGTCTTCCATTCATAAAAGACACTAAGAAGAGGGTAAACACAGATAACTTGGATTCCTCTTGGATATTCATCACACATGGCTTGCATTTTCTCTGAAATTTCTGTAACCTTTTCCTGTAGTTTTTCAACCTTTGCATGATTTCTTTTATGCAGAATCTCGAAGCCTGGATCCCAGGTCTAGCCTGGATCCCAGGTCTGTAGTGTGACTATCAGTTATCGTAGGACTGGGTCTGCCAGGCAAGGAGAAAATTCCAGATTGTTTCTCTTTTAAAAATGTAAATATTTTTCATTTTAAATATCCTTTGGTTGTCTTTATTTTAAGGATAAAAGAATTTGCTTCCCCAGCTGCTACAAGAACATCTTCAGCATGATACACGGGACCCTTCAAACTGGGATCAGCTTGTATATGAAATGTGACCATCTGTCAACCTGCCTGCTGGGGAACCTTTCTCAGTGCCCCAAGCCACAGACATTCCCATGATTTTCCACAGTAGAGGCTGCAAATACCCAGATCCTCTAGAAATAGATTGCAAAGAACAACAGCAAGGGATGTGTGCCAGGCCAGAGCAATCTTGTCTGTGGGTTATTGTAAGCCAGATGTTTTACAGTTATGCATGGCCTTTGCATACCCACAGAATATAGGTGCCATCGATGTCATCTGGACAGGCACCAATAGCCTAAATGACTACCATGTCATTCACAGCTGACACACTGATGACCTGTCAATGGGTACAAATCCTAGGGAACCATTCAACATATTTTTAAATTTCCTCTTTTAGAATCACTATTGTAATTGCACTGTGTGCCTACAAGACTATCTGTATAAAATAATAGCTTGCTTATAGATCCTTGGTAGTAAATTAGCTTTTGTTTTCATGGACAACATAATAACAAGGAGACATGGGTAAGAATATAGCACACAGCTAAAAATGTTTCTACTCTTGTAGAAAGTATATAGAAATTATAATACAGAGCCAGTAACCTGAATACTTACCAACCATGACTCTATTTTAAAAGGGAAGTAAGGAAGCAGCCTTGCATCTCATTCAAGACCTTTACACACTTGAATTATTTTATGGTTCTCCAAGCCAACAGGTATTACCAGTACCCATTTTGCAAAAGCTAAGGCAGAATAATTCAGTGTAGACCACTGTGGCTTGTAGTATGCAAATCCAGGGGCCTGTGGCTACTCTATACTGGCTGATATTGCTCTCTGGCCTCACTTGGAGTGGGATGATTCTTTAAGCCACATTTCCATTCCCATGGACATCTGAATTACACTACTAATTCTTTCTACTTCGGAGCTATCTTTAGTAAGATATCACTGCGTAGAGGAAGCGGTGTCCTCTCTGCTGGCTACACTATTTTCCCAACGCAAACTAATGAACTAGAGTTTAACTTCACACTAGTCTTTCAGGTGCTTAAAGACCAAAAGTTGTTCCATCTCTTTATACTGACAAAAAAGCTCATTAAGCTTGACTAAACCACAAAGCAAGTTTATTTTGCTTATCTGCACTTAATAGATAGATGCAAAGGATGAAATAAAGATGCTACCATGGAGAAGCAAACTTCCCAGACATCATTTACCACAAAAGAGATGCTGATGGGATTCACAGACAGATCATTGCTATGTCTTCCTAAGGACAACTGTCTAAAGCCTTTGCCCTTCCAGCATAGAGCCTACTACCCAGGAGGGACAGACAGAAGAAAGAGGTTGAGGGGAGCTGTAAGATAGAGCAGTGTTAAGTAGACATGGGAATAAAGAAACATTTCAAAAGCCACAAGGTTAGCTGAGTCATAAAGTCTGAAGGCATCTTCTTGTAAGGCCACACTTCCATAAATCATTGGATAACAGGCATGCCACATAATGTTGGGGACACTGTTCAGTGACAGCTGACTATCGCATTTGCTTATGTATTTATTTGCTTGTTTGTTTTTGCAGGGCGGAGGCTCAAACTCAAGACTGTTTTCAACATTGAGCAAGCGCTCTACCAAATCCCTGCCCCACAGATGAACTCTAGTGGGCAGAGCACAGCATCCCAACAACAAACCAGGATGCACCCAGAAGAAGCAGCTATTTCCTGCTGAGAGAGGAAGGGGAAGAACATCCTCAGAGGAGTTCTCCATTGCTACGAGTTCTATCGCAGAAGGGGCCATCAGCTGTAAATCAAAATTAATCAGAAAAAATGCATCTGCCTTACACATATCAGACTTTTAAAAGTCATTCTTCTCTGAAAAAGTCAACCCAACAACTATTTCTATTATAGTTATATTACCATAGATATTATAAATAATCTAGGGACTATTTAAATAGACAGGAGATTGAGCAATAGAAATGTATATAATATATATAATACATTATATACATATATATAAGCAGCAACCTTAGATTTGACTGCCTGAGGGGCAGGGGTCAACCTCCCCCCCTCAAGGACTCTCTCAACTTTCAATTTCATGCCTCACAGATGGCCAACTGCTAACAATCCTGTGTGTGCAATTCTAAGTATTAGATCCATCCTTAAGTAGTATCTTAAGGTTAGGGAGCTGGTCAAAGAATATTTTGGTTCTGGTACCTGCATTTTGAAGCAGTGCCGGTATCTAACATGACAAGCTTCTGTTCCTTAATGGAGTTTCAAGCAAAATGAGACTGGGCTCTGTCTTTGTTTGTTTTGATTTTTGTCATATCTATCATGATTTTAGACATGTGACCGCACTCGATTCTTAGGAAAGGTAAGAGCTGTTGTAGAAATGTAAAGGAGGAGCATACCAGCCTGTCGCTATTTCTAACCCAACCAGAAGAAGCAGGGGGAGGTGGGAAGCCAGAACTGGAAGTCCAAAGACCTCTTCCCTTATATGCCCTTGTTTCTCCAGTATCTCTGCAATGAAACACAGCAGCCGCCCAAGGAAGGAAGAAAGTCAGCGACTAGTAAGTGGCACACCATCATTCATTTGAAAGCAACTACATCCTTCATGTCCTTTACCCAAGAGAACTGCTTTCTTTCATCATCTTGTGGGAAAAAAAACTAATATTGTCACTTAAATTTTGTGTTTTGTGAAGTGTTTTGGGGGGTGGCATCCTGAAATACATGCTAATAAACGGCCAACTCAGCAACTTTCGGTTCTGCAGTCTAGGTCCAGCAGAGAGAGATCATTTTATGGCTCGCTTTCTCTCCAACACCTGCTCTCATTAGCTAGGCTTCTCTGAAAGAAAAGATAACCAGGCTGAAAACATCGTCCTACTGACGAACAATGACAAAATCAGTTTTCATTGAAGTTCGAAGCTATAAACCTGATTAGGAAAAAAAAAAACCAACCCTGCACCCTGATAGATGCTGATTATCCTGGTGGACAACAGTGGTTTCAACGAAAGCAAATGTGCACTGGAACATTCTCCTGAGATCTCTTAAACTATGTCTCCCACCCCTCAAGTCCTAATTTTCAGAAGCTCTTGGTGTCGCTAACACACTTCTCATCAATGAAGATAATCTTACTGGTCCCGGAAAAATTCATATTCACAAAACGCAATGAAGACCGAGAAACCAAGAACAACTTCCTTGATGCTCAGTCTAACCCGCAGACAATGAGCCATCCTCATCTAACTCCCCGTGAGATGTATCAACACATCTTCCTCCCAATACCACGCTCTGTTTTCTGTTGTTACTGTTATTATCAGCCCCCTGGATCTAGTTAGTGCTGATCAACTGCTAGCTGTTTTGTTTTGATTTTGTTTGTTTGTTTTAGCATGGGTGCTAGAAACTAATGCCACAACTTTCATGCGTGCCAGGAAAACATTCTGCTGCTGAGCTACACCCCAATGCAATGTGTACACTTCTGATGAGCTCAGTGAAATACCCAAACAGGAAAGGGGTAGAATTCTCGTTCTTTTCTTTGCATATGCTTGCTTTTTCAGGCTACTCCTGAAGCCAAGGAACTGTCATAAGGTTCACACACTGGAAAAGCAGAAAAGCAAAGTATCTCACCAACAAATCATCATATTACCAGAGGGGCTGTCCCATGTCAAGTTTTCCCCATAGATCCATTTGTTCAATTCTATAATCACAAGACAAAAGACATCAGTCTCCTTCGAAGGGGACTGTAGAGCAGAAATGGCAGGATATGTGTTTGTAAGCCACCCAAAAAAGAACTCAGTGTCAATATTTTGCCACTATCCTGAGACCATTCCCCATTGGCAAACTCATCATTTTAATCCAGCAATTAGAAGCGTCAGCATTATTTGGTTTGTTGTTTGCTTGTTTGTTTACTACACATGTTAGAGATCATGCTGTCACATGCTGGATGGTGAATGGCCACTGGCAGCTTGACAGGATTTGGGATCTTGTAGGGGACACACTCCTGGGTGTGCCTTTCAGTAAGAGACATTTAACTGGGGAGTGAAGATCCACCCTAAAGGTGAGTGGTACCATCCCATGGGCTAGAACCCCTGCCTACCAATGGTCCTG
Organism: Ondatra zibethicus; assembly: GCA_004026605.1. Classification (NCBI taxonomy): domain Eukaryota; kingdom Metazoa; phylum Chordata; class Mammalia; order Rodentia; family Cricetidae; genus Ondatra; species Ondatra zibethicus. The sequence continues at coordinate 41,278 of PVIU01011183.1, forward strand.
ACTACATATACAATGCAATCAGCATTATACAACCTCTCCATGCCTTCCGAAGTATGATGAAATATATCCCTGTAAATTGTGAGCCCCAGATAAATGCCCCCAAGTTGTGTTTGGATAGGTGTCATGTCTCATCAACAACAAAATAACTAACAAAGGTAGATGGACCTATAAGGGTTTGGTTTTCTTATGATGCCAAGTTGTTTACCGCTCGAACTGGTGGTGGGATCTGGGAAAGCGGAATGGATTCATAGGTAGACTAAAGTTTCATGCAATCCTCAGCTTTACTCAGAGCCTCGAGCTATTTGTAGTCTGGAGGTTAAGGGGAACCACATGAGTAAAGTGTACAATCACAAGGACATGTCGCACTTGGTGGGTAAGCCGCACATGGCAAAAACATGTTTTTCCATGGAGATTTATAAACAAATGGCAATAGAACATTGTAATGGATAATTTGAAGCAAACTCACTCCTATCCTCTATACCAGGGATGGGTACAAAAGCAAAGTCTTACAACAATTTCATGTTTCTGGAGAAACTGAGGTCACAGGACTTTTGTCTTGGTTGCTTGGAGTTTTCTTAGAAGGACACAGAACCTTCTCTTCATGACTCGATTCTTGAACCATGTTCCGACACTGAACCTTTTCAGTAATTGTAGGTCTCAACCCACTGACGGCTAGCTCCATCACCTATGACGAGGGGCTGCTCCTATGGGATGGATGAGACAATAGACAGGGCAGCCTCATGGCTGTGAGCAGTCTGCGGGGAAACGTGTCTATCTTCCCTGACTGTGCTCTCAGCTTCTCTTGGGTCTAGTTTTTAGCAGCTTGCTGCTACGCCTAGACTTCCTCTGCACTGACCATGGTTGCTTTTACAACTTTACCTTAGTAGCTTAATGATCTTTGCTTGGGAAAAGTATCAGCCACGGGATGTCTAACTGGCTCAGCCGCCAAACACAATGACCTGAGTTCAGTTCTTGGGTTGACATAGTGGAAGGCAAGAATCAACTCCTGCGAGAGGTCCTCTGGTCACCTCACATGTGCTACAGTGCGTGAACACACACACACACACACACACACACACACAACCAACCAATCAAACAAACCAGTCAGCATGTGACATACTGTTTTGTCTCTTTGCCCCTCTCCTTTCCTTCAGGGGCCCTGGTGGTGGGTACTACATCTCCGCAACTTCTAGCTATTGAGCTGTATATTCCTCTCTGCTTCCCATTCTTCAGGTCTTCCTGCAGTTCAGGTCACATTCATCTTTCTTTTCAAACTTTGGTTAATTCTCCCTCAGCCTGTAAAATCCTATATGAAAACGAGACATTGGGTTTTTAATTTATGATAGCTTTGTAGTCTCAAATATCCACTGGACACACATTTATAGACCTAGTTCTCTGTGTAAATTTTCCACCTTGGCATTTAATTCTTTGAATATTTTAATCATCGCTATATTTCAGTGCTTTGGCTGGTTCTATAGTAGAGCTAAATAGCTCCAGTGAGTGGGTCATGGATCACCTTAGGGTTTCTATTTGCATGCCCTTAACTTCTGCTGATTTTTAGTTGTGTGTCATATTGGGGGTGGCTGGCTACTTTTAATTGAGTTGCAGTGTGAATAAAAAGTTGCAGAAAGCCTTGCCACCCCGTTGATCCTGTCTCTTGTAAAGAGGATTTATTTGCTCTAGCAGAGGGCTCGGTTAGGAGTGGGCTACTTTTTTCTAAGGTTTGAAGTCCGTAGAAGCTGGTACCAGTCACCCAGGCATCTACTGTCTTTTCCTCTCCCTGTACCGTTTTCTCTGTGGTCCCTGTGGAAGGCCAAGCTATTGCCCTGGCTCCTCAGGTTGTCAGAATGTAAATTTCAAAGCTCCTTGAATCCTCCTAAAGCTCCAGGCAGCTTTGCACCGTCTCAGGTGACACCCTTAGCAAATGCTGAACTGAACTTTCGGGGGCTGTGCTCTTCCTGGTTAATCATCCAGACAGAAGCTCTCTGCACATTTACCCTCTGCCTTCTAGACCGTTGCTTTATTCTAAATGAAGAAGGGCCCAAAGCATGCTCGTTGGGCACTATGGGAAATGCAATTCTTATGCTGTCATTTAGCAACTCGGAAGACTGATGGCTCAGCAGGTAAAGGCAACCACCACCAAGCTGAGGGTCTGAGTTCCATCCCCAACACACAAGGTGGAAGAAGACAATCAGCTCTCTCACCTGGGCTGTCCTGTGACTTCCATACAAGTGCCACAAGGCATGCATGCCAGCCCCCAAAGACTCATTCTGATAGACAGACAGACAGACAGACAGACGGATGGATGGATGAATGTACTAAAATCGTTAAAATGAAAACTAGGAACAGAGTCTCTTGTGGTGACACACCCCTCCAATCCCAGCACTCAGCAGGTGAGACAGGAAGATAGTGAATTTAAGATCAACCTGGGTTATGGAACGAGAATCCCCAGGATGAAACCAAAAGGATGAACAGGAACAAATGCTCAAGAGCAAAGCCTAGAATCCTAAGGCTCCATCCATTTCCCCCTCAAGTCCATCTCATTTCATATCTCTGAGTCACAACTGCGAATAGGCTGAAACAATCCAAGTTCTTAATCAATATGGACACACAGGAACTTAACCTCTTCTAAGCCCTGGCCATCTGGGTTCTAGTCACTGCACAGCTACTACACCATGTACACACATTTCTATCTTTGTAAGTAAAGGACAATCCAACTGCCCATGCTGCAGCAACCTGGGAAAATGTAAACAAATACAAGGTGGTGTTTAGTAAAATACTCACAGCATAGCTCACAAAAAGCCAACACATCTTAGCAAGATGAAGGCAGCAGTCCTGTGGTCTATGGGAGTATCCCTGAGCTTGCCAAACCCAGTGACTCAGCCACTTGCCTCCATGCTTTGTTCTCATATGCCTGGAACAACGCATTAGCACCTATGCACCAGCACCTGTGCATCAGCACCTCTGCATCAGCAACTGTGTACCAGTACCTGTGCATCAGCACCTCTGCATCAGCACTTCTACAACAGGACCTCTACATTAGCACCAGCGCCTCCGCATCAGCACCTCTACATCAGCACCTCTATATCAGCACCAGCACCTCTGCATCAGCAACTCTACACCAGCACCTTTGAACCAGCACCTCTACAATAGGACCTCTACATCAGCACCAGCGCCTCTGCATCAGCATCTCTGCATCAGTACATCAACATCAGTACCTCAGCATCAGCACCTCTATCAGTACCTGAGCCTCTGCATCAGCACCTCTACATCAACACCTCAACATCGGCATCAGCACCTCTGTACCAGTATCTCTACATCAGTATCAGCACCAGGACCTCTGCATCAGCACCTCTGTATCCCACTAAATCTGAACTTTGCAATATACATGCCTTCATATCTAAAACTCTATGTAACCAGGGGCCACAGGTCACTGGGAGAGTACCTACTGAACATGTGTGAAGCTCTGGACTCAAATTCTAGCTACATACACACACACACACACACACACACACACACACACACACATACACACAGTGCTTTGGGGGGGCTGGGGTGACAACTCAATAAGTGCTTGCTTTATAAACATAAAGACCTGAAGCAGAGTGTGAAGCTGTGCACTTGTAATATCAGCACCGGAGAAGCACAGACAAGACAGGTGTGCTGTGGAATAGTGCTACTGTACCCTGTAAAGATTTGTCACTCATACTGGTTTAACAAAACACTTATTGGCCAGTAGCCAGGCAGCAAGTATAGGCAAGTAGGGTCACCAGACTAGGAGAATTCTGGGGAGAGGAAAGGTTCAGCCTGCTGTCACCACCCAGATACAGAGGAAGCAAGATGAGAATGCTATACTGAGAAAAGGTACCAAGCCATGTGGCTAAACATAGATAAGGGTTAATTTAAGTTGTAAGAGCTAGTTAATAATAAGCCTGATCTAATAGACCAAACAGTTTATAATTAATATACACCTCTGTGTGTTTTGTTGGGACTGAACAACTGTGGAACCAGGAAGGACAGAAACTTCTGTTTACACAGGTGGATCCCTGGGGCTCACTGGACAGACTGCCTAGCCTACTAGGTGAGTTCCAGGCTGAGGTGAGATATTATCCTAAAAGCAAACAAATGAAACAAAAAGGGACTGATTTCTGAGCTTGACACCCAAGGCTGACCTTTGACCTCTAACATATGTACACAGATATATACCCAAACACAAATATGCATGCATGCACATATGCATACACATGCCCGCAACTAAAAATAACTAAAGAAAATGTCGTGTGATTAATCTGAGCCTCACTATCTTCTGGTGCTGGTACAGGAGTTAGGCTGGGGTATAAGAAAGAGACCTGGAGAGAATGTCATTGAAGACTACAGGAGAGCAGCCCTCTGTGACCTGCCACACCCTGTCCCTGCTGCAACCCTGAGCTCTTCTCCCTGTGGTCATCGGCCATGAGGCTAATCTAAAGTGGAATGAACAAAATACAGCCAGCCACTGGAGGAAAAATCTGCTTCACAGTGAAGAGGAAAAGTCAGGCAGATCCGGGTACAATGTATTCCACAAAAAGAAATCAATGAGTCGGTGCCATCTCAGATGGAGTCGAGTCAGCCATGAGCTTCCCTGTGGCAGGAGACCTAGAGCAACCTGAGAATGGTAAGATCCCGAACTGAAATCAAGGCCAAGCCATTCCTCATAGTTTATTTATAGGGGAACTCACACATTTACAGTGAAAGTCATTTCATTTCCTGAAGTTACATTGTTCCTTGAGAGAATAAATGACAAAGGTTTTTAAAGAAAATGAAAACATTTTTTTTAAAGTAGGCTTACTTCTGCAATGAAGTGGGAATATATTCCAAAGACAACCTTATTTAAGCAATGTTTCATAACTGAAACAAGGTTCTCAGAAAAGAGCAGGGCACCTTTTCTCCTTTTTTTTCCTGTTGAATCTCGAAGCCAGCCTCTTGCTACAAGGGATGGGCTGATGACCAATGAGATAACCAGCATGGTGAAGCCAACTCAGTGTTTCTTCTGACCAGAGAACATGGAATCTGAGAGCTTCCATGATGTGGGTCAGGGTGCAAATCAAGAACCAAAAACACAACTTCTGCTTCCAGTTGGTCCAGCAGACTCTAAGTGAGGCTTTTTAGAAGTTGGATATGGCCCAGGGAGCAGCAATATGGGGACAATGGAGGAAGGCAATGAAGGGAGATATGAACCCAGACATCGTAACCCAGAGGCAACCTGCATCTACATATTATGAAGAATAATGTATCTGGGTACAAATTCCTATTCAAGCTCAAGAGTTGGAACATAAAGTTTCTTCTGCTCCTACTTTGTGTGCTTAGCTCTCAGGTTCACACTCACTCCTCACTCTGTGACAGAGGACACTTGTTCACACAGTGTCGACTCTTCCAGGGGACACTTCAATTGCACAGGCTTGGGAGCAGCTCCCCAGTCATGACGAGCAGACACCTCGGGCACCCAAAGGAGGATTCACCACCATCTGGAAACACGGAGTATGTCATGTGCATACCCAGGGTAGGGCTTCACAGTGTGTGCGGTATGGATGTGGAGAGGAATGATGGTGGTCCGTCTCCATTTCAGCCTTTAGTTTTAGGGTAAGAAACCGGAGGTTATCATTATCCATCCCTCATGATGTGGAGAGAAATCCTGACTGAGAATGAAATCACAGTGCCAAGGGAAATGAACAGCTCTAGAAAAGGATACGGCTCTGATTGACATTGTTTGAGCCAACAGACCCAGTGGGACCTGAAGTTGAATTATATCTTGTTGTCCAAAGAAGTTCCCCACATGAAGAAAACATAGTACATACAAGAAGAAAGGCAAGCCCATGGAAGAGGAACCACGATTAGCATCAGGTCCACAAATCTTGGCATGTTCAGACGTTAGATTTAGAGGTTGGCAGGTCCTGCTCAGGGTAGCTACTTAGAATTCCAAAGACAAAGAGAAAACAATGCTTCCTGATACCTGAGGGGATAAAGAAACCCTGTCAGGGTGGGCACTTACTAGGCAAGGGTTGTGACACAAAGATCCTCATCCTCCAGTCTGCAGCTACACAGCAGAAAACACTGTGGGGACACTCGACCTCTGCGACAGCTAGGCTGTCCGATGCAGGAAGTGGGAGAAGCCACAGTGCACAGGCCGCGATGAGGAGACAAGAACCTCTCAGGGGATTGGACACTGGCAATGACACCCTCGCACACCAGAGAAAAACTGTCTCCGGGGGATCAGAAACAAAAGGAGACAGTCAGAATGGTGCTCACAAGGAAAGGCATTCCACAGTCTCATTCACGGTCCAACCACAGAATTTGCTGTTCTTGATTTAGAAATGAAATCTGTCCATATTAATATGGCAACCACATCGAGCGAAGCATCTTGGATTTTTCAAGGGCGCACCAATGCCAGGTCACAGCAGCTTCTGGAGCGACAACAAAACAAACAGATCCCACAGCCAACTGCTGAGCCATATGCTTCCAATGGCTTTCGTTCTGCACAGAGCCAATTCATCGCTGGAACAAAGCGCAGCAGCACAGACTCCAGTCAGATGGTGCACCCGACCCATTCTCGGCTCTCCTCTGAAGTCTGAACAGAGGGACACCTTGCCTGAAAATGATAGACAATGCTGCCAGTTTCAGCACAAACCCTGGGAAAATAGTGAAAAGCGCTCTGCGGTTCCAGAGGCAGACCATGGGGCAATCTCGGAGCAGTCACGTGACCTTCTTCTAGAGCATCAAGCTACAACACCCTCAGAGGCACACCCTTCCAATCACTCTGCCTGCATATAGCTTCTGATAAGTATTCTATTTCTTAGTGGGGTACACGCATCCATTTTTAATTTTCGGAAATATATTTGATGCTGGGATGGGACCCAGGGTCCCACTACTCAGTGACAACCCTGCTCCATTCCTGCACGGATTTGTTTGCCTTACAAGTTATCCACAGCCAACAATAAAACCCAGGAAGGCTTCTGATTCCAGTCAGTGGTTCTGCCTGCAATGATAACTGGAATGCTCTGAAAAATAAATATCTTATTGCATCGCTCTAAGATGGACATGAGGAGGAAGGCAGAGCTGTCCCCAAGGGCTATGTTTCAAAGTAAAATATAAATGACCTTTGGCAATATTTAAGACCATGGCTCCACTCCACAGTACAGATAATCAATAGCTGCCAACTGCAGTCTAGCCTGCAGTTGTCAAAAACAGAGAGTGTGGATTTCCCCTCAGACTAAGTAAGGTAAGAGTAAGTGTTGAGAACACTCAAGAAATGTACATGCTCCTGATCTGATACCAAAACCGCGCCTAAACCCAATTCCAGAATGTGACGGTTTATTCAGCACAATCAGTATAGGACAGATAGTTACCATCTGTGCTTAAGATGTCTCAGCCAGGCCAGAGATGCAGGATGACCTCCTCATCCCGCCCCATATGCAAAGAAAACATAGTTTCTATTGAGTTTTGCTAGTGACTGGAAATTCATGGTAAGTCAGCCTAACCAAAAAGGAACCACAAACAATGCAGGCTCATGTGAGTGACAACCACACAGGCAACACCACTTCCAGGTGCGAGATAAAGGAAGGCCACACAGGCTGTCTCTAACTCAGATTCCATTAGTCGTCTCTGCCCTCGATTGGTGGCCTTCTACTCAGACAGTGAGATTGTCAACTGCACAAAAACTAGACTTCTTCAAGGCCCATAAGTAGATAGAACTGACAACCGCCTAGCAACTGTGACATGTCTCACTCTGACTCAGTCTCTAAATGTGTGACTCTGGCGGTAGGACAATAGGCAGTTCTGTGGATCTGAAGCAGTGAAGTCAGATACAAAGTTCAAATCAAGTATCACGACTAAGGTGGACTGGGGACACTGGGACTGACTGGTCACCTGTGAGTGACAGTGACCCACTTCTACAGCTAGAAGTGGGTCCCACCTGAGGTTCAAGACCGATAAAGGGGTCTGACCCCCAGGAAAAATGTGGCTCTGAACTCTCAAAGCAAAGGAGTAAATGCGGGAAAGCAACATAAAACACTCACCATCCCCTGTTCTATTCAGTTTATGAAAGTGATGAAATGAATTCTACTGCGTTTATCAGATTATTTCAAACACTGTGGATTAAGGTGGGTCTTTGTGCTTGCTAAGCGTGCATAGCCCCACTGAACTTTACACTCCATCTGCTGAGATTTTAAGTCCCAAGAGTTGAGAGCAGGGGTTCCATTTAGCTCCAAGCTAACCAAAACATTCACAACCTCGGAAGGAAGAGAAGAATGATATTCATTAAATCATTTAATTACCACTTGGAGATAAAAAAAATGAAGGAGAAAGAGAGAAAAGAAAGGAGGACAAAGCGTGGTGGGGGGAGGGGTTAGTCAAGAACTAAATCCCAGGGCCAGGAAATTTTGTTGCAAAATTTCTATTCTATTGAAAAACTTCTACTTCCCGGGACTTACAATTACTCATATTAGAGTCTAGCAAACGATCTCGCAAATCCTGGGATTTATAAGTCAGCTTGACTTAAGATATCTTCAAAGACTATTTGAGCCATGGTTTTGTAATTTCCATAATACAAAGCCCAGTTTTGTTTACTTTTACACACAAATTTCCTATTGCTATTCCACCCGTCTACAAACCCAGGGTATAAGAATGCCACTTTTACTTGGCAGTTTAGTCAGGGCCTCTCGTCTCTGGAGTACAAATACCTTGATTAGCTGGGACAGAATATGCTCATCTTTTCCTAGATAGAAAATGCACAACTATTCCTATCTTCAATGCGCAGAAAGTATCATTGTGAATTCTAAGGCAGGCAAATTATTATGTCTACAGATAAAGGGTTTCCTGAAAATATTATGCACAAAATGTCTCTAACATTTATATATGGTCTTTTTGTTTGTTCCACTCAACAAGAAATGCTTTGAACCAGAAAAGAAATGTCACAAATATCATTATTATCATTATCTTTATTCGGTTTTCCATTATTTGTGATAAAAATGCTACAGATAATCCACATGGAAGATAATCTGAAAACCATCCCATTTGGATTTGAAATATAATTTGGTATTTACTATAAATGCACATATTTGATATCGTAAGAATCAACAACACCAAATGTGACCTATCTGAACTCACAAAAGGCCAGACACATAGAAGACACACAAGTGTTCATTAGAGCAACATTTCTTCATCTCTCTTAAACACCTTTTACATCACTGCTCCAACTTATCTGTAAACAGAAGTAGACAGATGTGGCACCAATATGGCTACTTCTACAATTCAGTTTCCCTAGTTGGCTACCAATATGTTTTTCCTTCATTAGACCCTCCACAGTCCTTTTCTTCCTTCTTTGTGGATTCAGCTTGATATGACTTCAACCATCTTAAGTCAGTTCTCCCATAACTGCCCCCAAGTTAATCGTTGTCCTTCCCCCACAATTTCTCAGACACCATAAACAAACAAAAGCCATTGGAGTGGTATGTTGGGTTTCATACAGGATCGGGATGCCCTTAATTTCAGGAATCTCCCTGAGGTCTTTGACAGTCATTTGAGATAAATCAGGAACAATCAAACATGGATGAAGTCATGTTTGTCTTGACCATTGTGTATCTCTTTCTGACCCCAGGTTTTTGATCCACCTAGTTTTGCTGCTGCCCAGAAATATCCTGGATGTGCCTGCCTTCTTGAGCTTCATGCACCATCCTAAATCCTTTCAGAACATGACTTATTCTGCTATAGAGAAACAGCATCCTTATGAAACAATTAGGCACGGTGTGCTCAGATCACTTCCTTTCAAGCTCAGCATCACCCGTGCTTGAAGTACCTTCCATTCATTATTAGACTCACCTGTAGAGGTATCATACACAGCCTGGCTGGAAAAGCCTTCCACTCTTTTTGATTTGGGCTTTCAATTTCCCCTCTGACAAACTTTCCTCGGTGTTACACATTATAACTCAATAGCTAACTAGATCCAGCTACTCACCAAAATTATGACTGAAGAGTGAAGCTTTAAGCTCAGGTTCTGTCATCGTTTGATTTTAGAAACTGAGTTAGGATTCAGTCTTAACATTTAATATTTGTATACATGCATGAGTACACACAGAGAGAGAGACACACAAGCATTCTTTTAAAAAAATCGCTAATATTCCAATGATCAGAATCCAGATTTTGCAATGATCTAGGTTATGGGCCTCCTATAGTCCTGCCTTCATCTCGCTGCTCTGTGAATAGGACTCGGAGGTATATAGCTCTGGGCAGTACACAGTGACTAACGATGGCCACTATTATGAGCAGCACATGTTCCCTGTCACTTGATGGTATATAGCACTGGGCAGTACAAGGTGACTAACGATGGCCACATGTTCCCTCGCTCTTGCCAATCACAGCAATCTCCATCTCAGACATAAATATAGACATGGACACGAGCTCAGATTGAAGAGCAAGACTAAAGCAGGAGGCCCATGCCCACTGGCCTGGAGGGAGAAGACAGCCCTGAGCATTTGGTTTGATTCCCTTCTAGCTTGGGCTATACACGTCTAGGCATCTCAGCTATCCAAACATGAGTGAGGCACTCACTGGATGGAGGTGCATTACCCTTACTGAGCACTTCCTATGTCTCATGGGCAAGATGGAAGATAAGACATAGCCTCTAACCTCAAATAATGCCCTTTTCGGAAGCAAAAGTGGAGCCGGCTGAACACCAGAAGACAGCTGTGGGAGGAACAACAGCGAAGGGCTGGCCACAGGGCTCCTTGTCCGTCACCTCTACTATCCAGCCAATGTCAACAGAAAACTAAGAAACACAACAAGCTCCCGGTGCCTTTCAAGAAGTCAACCCCGTGGCTGTGAAGGAGAAAGAAGCAGATAGATTGCTGAGGGTTCTGGAGCTGATGGGGTTGGGGGAGGAGTCCTGAGCTTCCCTGTTTTTACCATCAAGAGATAAACACGTGCCTTTCTTTGCCTCTGTTTTAACAAGGAAAGAAGATTATTTTACATTGTTCTAAAGTGCAGCCATAACGCACCAGCCCTAGCAGATATAAGGCAACATCAAAGAGGTGGAAGCAGGCCTATGTGTAGGAAAGGGGATGACGTTAATTTTGCTTTATAATGCTTTCTGTTTGTCACCATGAACAAAATTAATTACTTGCATTTTGGGGAAAGAGACTAACAGCATGCAATTTTTTTTATTTTATGAAAATGTTTCTCAATATAACCATCTGATAGCTTGGGTTTCTTCTTTCATAAAAATCTTTTTTATTTTTAATGGTGTGTGTGTGTGTGTGTGTGTGTGTGTGTGTGTGTGTGTGTGTGTGTGTGTGTATACGTGTGCATGTGCACATGCATGCAGGTACTCACAGAGGCTAGATGATATTGGATCCTCTGGAACTACAGTTCAAATGACGGTGAGGTGTCTGATGTGGGTGTTAGGAGTCAAACTTGGGTCCTCTGCAAGAACAGTCTGTCCTCTTGACATCTCTCTAGTCCCACCCCACAAGACCCCACAAGAGCTCACACTTCCTAGTTTCTGCCTCTCAAGGAGAGAAGTGAGGCCATAATGAACGGACCCACTTTCCTATGCCAGTTTCATGCTCTCAAACTAGCCATGCGTGACATCACTGCACGGCACTAGTGAAAGCAAGCCCCCTTTATCATGATCAGAAGCAAGTGTGGGGAGCATGTAGGTACTACACCCGCCTCGGCGGGCTATACTCAGGGGAGCAAGGTGGGCAGCATGTGGGTATCACACCCACCTCAGCAGGCTGTAGTGAGGGGAGCAAGGCGGGCAGCATGTGGGTATCACACCCACCTCAGCAGGCTGTCCTTAGGGGAGCAAGGCGGGCGGCATGTGGGTATCATACCACCTCAGCAGGCTGTCCTTAGGGGAGCAAGCCCTAGAAAGGCAGGTCATTAGGAAACATCCCAAAGTGATACTAAACCATTTGCTACCGTAGATTCCACAAAGTATAAATCCTCCATAGAATAAAAATTCTATGAAATATAAATATCACACGTGGAGATGGAGATGGAGATACTGCGCCAGAGCTCTTATCAGAGCATGTAAAGGAAAAGCACCCTGTGAAATGACATGCAGCCATCTCCAACCATGAATTGGATGCGCTGTGAGGTGCCCCTAAACCACACAGGTAAAATAGCAATGTTAATCCGCACAAGATTTATCCATTAGGACAACGAAGCAAATGAATATACACAGAGCCTTTCGAATAATGTCCAGAACATAGTAAATGCCCATAATTACCACCCTTTTTATTACAGAAAAACAGAAGCTTCAGGAATTTCTGTCCCCTCTGTTTACTGTTAAATGCCCACCCTAGCATGTTGCTGGACTTCACTGACTACCCAGGGATACATACTGTGACCAGGGCAAAGATACCAAGTCTTGGTCTGAGAAGCTGAGGAAAATCACACAGCCAGCACTAGTTCCTAAACCCACGGAGGTCCATGCACACCAGCCCACCTCTGCGATGCAACTGGAACCATGTGGCCTTACCTAGCCACGTGCCCAGACAACCTCTCTTCCCTCTGTGCCATCCTCATTACTTCAAAACACCTGGATGGAAAGTAAGCCTAAACAGTCCTTCAATGGTCCCTCGGGGTAAAAATTCTCCAGTGATGTTCTTCAAGGTGACTTTACGTCTTATGCGCCTAAGCCTAACTAAATACTTGGCCATCCTGTTTATTCAGTGACTAAGCTTCCATGCACAGTATTCCTGGACTTCACTTGAACATGTAAACATCATTTAGCACCTTATGATTCTGCTCCGAGACCCTGGGATGCTTGGGTCCATCGTTACGGAAACAGCCTGAACAAGCCCCCTCTATTCTCTTCAGGCAAATTGGCACTAAATTTAGAACACTCTGCAGTCTTCAGTTCTGGCTCCCTGCCACTCTTTTCTAGTCAATTTCCTCCCTTAATACCAGACAGAAACTCTGGTCACAACAGTTGGGATGGCCACTCCACATGTGCCGTGCCATGGCCTCTACCCACTGATGCAAGGGAAGCCCACTTCTCCACATCTTAAAAACACATAGACGCTTGTGAATATTTATCAGAAGTCCATGAAGAGAACAGAGCACCTGGAAACCCCAACAGTGGTCCAGTTCATGCCCCAGCCTCAGTCGGTGCTCAGCAGTATCCTCGGGAAAGCCTCTTCTCCAAAGCACACTTCCCTAGCGATAGAGTTCACTCATTCAGGGCCCTGGTAAGAAGCAGGCCCCCTGAGACAGTGTGGACTCTCCCCTCCCACCACATCCCAAGAGAGCTAACTGCACTATAACCATGGTCCAGAGCATGCTTTGTTTTATGTTAAATGGCAAGGTAAGGCTTTTAACCTTGGTAACCAGACAGGAAAACAATTATAGCAAAAATGTACCTTGCTGACAGGAACAGTCTACTAGTTACTGACATGAGAAAAGCAGGAAGAAGGAAAAAGAAAGAAGAAAACTCTCAATTATGGAGACTAAATCAACAATTCAGGACCTTTTGTTCCCCTCTCCTTTAATGCTAAAGGGCTTCTCATAAAAAAGGAGCATAGTCTAGCAAACATCAACCAAAACCGCCAATAACTACACAAGTACATCCCAACCACATGGCTTGGCAGCGAGGCCCAAGGTACTACATTATTATGTCAATATGTGTCAACTACATATTGTGCAGTTGTTGTAACTGCAGAGTTACTGTGCAAACTGGCATCTCCCTCAGGTCATGGGCCATCCTACTGCTGCCAGAGTCTCAGATCATGGGGTCTGATGCAACAGAACCATCCAGTCACCAAAGAGAACAACAGTCAGGAACGATAACGACACACCAGCAATCCCAGCACTTGAGAGGCTGAGACAGGAAGATCACAGGTTTGTGGCTAGCCTGGGCTACACAAAGAGACACTGAAAGAAAGGGGAAGACAGGGAAGAAGAGGAAAGGAGAGAAGAGATGAGAGGAAATAGTGATGGCGAAGTACGAAGGGGATTTCCCCCAGGTTCTCAGTGGGGCATTTCTGAAGACAGAGAGGGCTGAGGAGTCTCTTCAGGTAGGGAGACACAAAAGTTCTCGGTCACACATGGGGAGTCCAGAGCATGCATGGACCAATAGTCTAAGTCACCTATGGTCTCTTGATTATTGTCTCAGGATAGTTTGGGGAGCCTTGACAGGAGACAAAGTTACTGAGGGACTGAGGGTGACTGCACCCAACCCTACATTTTCACTGACGAGGCTTGTTGTCCAAGAATCCACGGGTGACTACAGAAAAGCAGGCCTCAGACAGGAGAGGAAGTCTGAAAAGCGGCATGGAGTTAGTTCTTTGAGGTCCAGAAGGGTGACAGGAAACGTCTAGACACTGGCATGGCACAGAACACCACGAAAGCTGGTATTTGACCGTTTCTGCTTACAACAACCTGCAAGTGTTGGACACACCTTAGCTGCCCTTTGGTGCCTCCAGCCTTGAGTTGGGAGGATGTCAGCGCTAGGTGAACAGGCCTTCAGCAATTAAAATGTGGGCAGTTGTACGCAGAAATCTGAACCAGCAGCTAAGGTGGCAGAAGAAACAGACAAAGACACCAAACTTTTACCTAATTCTAGCTGCTCACTGGGCATCTGAGATCCAAGGGACACCTGAGCACATTTTGGCTAAAGCAGCCTCTGTGTCCCTGCTATACTACATCATGAGCTTTCTCTGAAGAAGAAAATAAAAGTCACAAATTCAGGTGCTGCAAGAGACAGTAAGGATAACTCATGACAGTCTAGGAAATGCACAGAAAAAGATAACAGAAAACACATCTCAGAGAAAGAAACAAAGCAGCAGTGCTGGGAACTCCATTCTCCAGGCAGAGGTACCATGTTGATCAGGTCAGCTGTGCTTAGCAACCTGGACGGCTTGTTGCTGGTCCCTCACTGAGGAGGGGAAAGCTATCAGACCATCAGCTGAGATCCCAGCACTCCATTACTCTGGTTCTGCCATGCCAGCTCCACGCAATACATGCGAGTGATCACAGACTTGGGAGGCGCTAGATGTTACAGCCTTATTTATTCAGCCTGCAGGAAGTCACCATCTACCCTAAAACCACGCTGCACTGCCACACTGAGCATCTAGGAAAGAAAAGAAAGCAGACATGGCAGAGGCTGCCTCAGAGCCAAGCACTTTCTAACCCCTTCTCGTTCCTCTCAGCCACACGCAGGAGGGGAGCTTTCACTTGTTGTGACTCAAACTTCCCAAAGCAATTCTAAAGTCTCCTTGGTCAGGCATTGTCACTCCACAAGCAGCTCTCTATGGAGTCATTCATTTGCTTGATAATTAATCATGCAACAGAATCTCAGCTGAGCACGGACTGGGCTGAAATTCACTAAGTAGTCCAGGCTGGCTGTGAACTCATAGTGATCCTCCTGCTTCAGCTTTCAAAGTACTGGTACTATAGGCATGAGCTGCCATGCCCAGCATCCATCCAAGAGATTCCCTGGGGCTTTATGTATAGTGTAACACAGCTCTGTTCCCAGAGGTTCCATCTTGACGTCCTGCAACTAACCACTTTGCCCATTTCCTTCCTCTGAATGGGCTCTGGGGATCAGGTGATCACGCTTTGGGGCTCCCCTTGCCTTTGTCGCTTATCTCTCTGCCTATTGCTAAGCCACCCAGTGAACCTTCAGAGGGCTAAGGGGATGTCTTCCCTTGTGCCTCTAGACCTTTTAGCCAGGCAGACACTACGATAGATCCTTCTTGACTTCTGTTGTCCTTATAGGGAGGAGAGGGAAGGAAGAGCCCACATCTTCGGGATACCCAAATATTAAATCCTAAGGAGGCATCAAAAGTAGAATGGGCCCGCCATGTCCCAGAAGACCACACACCAGCTGTTGCTGCCTGTACAAGGTCAAGGACAACATTCCAGAAAGGATGGGGAGGGACTCAAGAGGCTACACTTCGAGCTGAGGGCTTACTTGTAGCTGATGGCCGCTAGCGGTGGGAAGTCAGTTTCCTTTAGGGGTGTGGCCCCTGATTGTTTCATACCCATGCTCCTATGCATGCCCCCACATCCCTATGCATCTGTAGAGCATTAATCAGACTCAGTGGGCTACTAAACAAACAAACAACAAACAAAACAAGATATGACATCGGGAGAGGAATGTGGGAAGGGATGGTCCAGAAGGAGCTGGAAAGGGAGCGTAGATTGTAGATATAAACGAAATAAATTTGGGATCAAATGCTGTCCCCATGCCTATGGGCTCAGGTATGCCTAAAGGTGTGGGTATAGACTGCCCATCTCAGTGAGAGAAGACACGGCAAGTGGAGAGCAATCCCTGACCTAGGTGGCAGGATGCTAGTCTCTGCCTGCCAGGCTGAAGTATAAAGACGGGAGGGAGGAATCAGTGTTAGTCTTGACTGGCGGAAGAGAACAAAGTCAATGTGCAGACATCCTGAAAACCCTGCTTGAGGAGCAACAATATCTGGGACGAACCACAAAAATTGATAACAGTCCCGTAACTATTGAGACGCTTTTAACTTCAATCCTGTTTGGGACAGGAAACGAACAGATGGATAAGTAGAAACTGTAAACTAGTTGAGAAGAGGCAGTAGCATTCTGCAGAATCACAGACCACAGAAAATCTGAGACATTTTCCACCTTGTAACCCTAGTAAAAATCTCCTTCAAAGAGGGGGACAGCCAAGAGGAAGGGAAACTATTTTGCTGTGCAGGATGATGGCAAATGATCTGGAAAATTCCTACGCAGATGTGAGATCACAGGCAGACACTGTGTCCCATCAAACTGGGAGAGTTGTCCTTTCTGTCACCAACTTTCCTATTCTGTGGTCAGCAGCTCAGGCCATGTGGGTGACATGGTCTAGTGACAGCCAGCAACAGTCAGAATAACTCCTACACACAAGGGCACTGGCAGGCTGCCCTAGACTGGCACCGAGGTTCTAAGACTGCTGACCCTAGTCAGGCTGCCACAGGGAGTACCACCCATTATGCTGTTTTATCCAATCAGAATGGCTGAAGAGCTTCTTATACATGCACGCGTTATTTCACAGAGCGAATATGACTCAGACTGAGTCACCATTAGCCTTTAGTATGCTTATGCTGCCTACAACAACTGGTTCCTACTAATAATTGTGATTGCCACTAAATCTAGACATTGATTTTAAAACTCAAATGTGGTGCCAAGAGAAAGAACGGCATGTTTGTGCTCAAATGTGGGCTAAGCAACGCAGAGAGATCCATGGAGTGTCAAGTGGAGCAAGCAAGTGAGCCACGACATTAGAATTCAGTTTATATGGGAAAGCAGAATAAAAACCATGGACCCAGTGAGTAAAAAGAGCCGTGCAGAATATGTACATGTTTCAAATGTGATCCCTGAATTGAAGTAAAAAGAGAAGACAAGAGAACAAAGCAAAGGGGACACGCTAAGGGTAGGGTGAAGGGCACAGTGGGCAAAAGGGTTGGGGAGAGGTAATGGAAGCGGGGAGAAAATGAAAAGAAACTAAACATACGTGAGATAAACATAAGATAATTTAAAAACTAAATTATTTTTAAGAATAAAAAGAATGGCTTCAAAATGTTCCAGCATTTATAGATTCAGGATTTTCTGGAACTATCATCTTTTCCTTGTGCTGTCACTTGGAATTTCAAAAGCTGCCACGTAAAGACACAAACGTGTAGGAGAAATACATTACTACTTTTTAAAGTTGTCTCAGGACTAAAAACTGCGACTAGCTGTGTGGCAGAACGCCTGCCTACTACAGGGGAGGCCCCAGATCTAATTCCTTGTACTACGAATTCATCAAATAAATCTTTGTGGACTACAGACAAAGAAACGTTTTAAGGAACACTAGTTGGAGGGTTTGGATGCCATGCATGGCTCCAGCCATGCCAACCCTGGAGCTCTATTTTCCATGGCTCACCCGCCAGAGAGACGTCTCTAAGGAACAGAGCGCAAAGTTCCAGTGCTGGCCAAGGGGAAGCTACTCTAGTCAGACGTGCTCTGGAGAGAAAGCTCCATCTTCAAAACCTGAAAAACCCCTGCACCTAACCTGGCACAATTCACCATCCCCTGGAACAATTACGAGGCAGAAGACACTCAGATTTCAAGGTGCTGGAATTCAGTCTACCCAGGGCTGGATCCTAGCAAAATAGGAAATAACCCAAGATGGCCCCAACGGTTTCTAGCTTAAGCCCTTGGGGGCATGTCCTGGTCACAGCCCGGGCAGTGCACATCCCTTGAAATGGAGAGAGAATGGGAGGGCAGGGACAGAACATGAGAAGACAAACCATAGCACACAGAGGGCATTTCCTGGAGGCCTGCAAATCATGTCCAAGACTTGGCTTTTTAAAAATGTGAGGTGTTATGCCTGAATGTGGGGTGGGAGGTGAGAATCTGGCAATAGCCAAATGTTTCTGAGCACAAAAACAAAAATAAATTTAAAACCAAGTAGTATCAAAGCTGAGTGGCTTCTGAGAACATTTTCCCATGAGACTTCGCTGTGTCCTTGGTTAGAATGCCCACTTTGCACTGTGCTTCACACACGCCATGGGACACCCGGACACAGGAGTGCAGACTCATGGTTTTCCGTGTTTGTACTGCAGGGCTTTGGCTTCACAGACACAGCTATTCACTTTATGTGTGTGTGTGTGCATGTGTGTGGTGATGCATGTGTGGATATCAGAGGACAACTTGAAGAACTTGGTCCTCTCCATCCAACTTGCGGGTACCAGGACTTGAACTTAGTCCTCATGCTTAGCAGTAAGTAATTTTTACCACTGAGCAATCTCACAGGGTCCTTCATTCCCAAAGAAACGTAGTGGCTGGGTTTCAGTACAAAAGAGTTTTAATATTTTTCTGCCATCATTCCTTATCATATAAATGCCAAATTAATATATCTTGCAACTGTATTATGCTAGAATTTTGATTTTTAAAATGGCTGTTTCTGTTGGTGATGTACATTTCATAAATATTATCAAATGAGTTTTGAACTTATAAAAATTTTGAAAATGTCCTAAACATATCTGCCACTTTATAGTAGGTATTTATGTGACACAGTGTTCTCAGCACCAATGGTTATAAAATTAAAATATTAATCAGCTCTGAAAACAGTCAGTGGGGATGGCTCTCTATCTTACAGCATCAAATATTTAGACAGGGATTAACAGTTAGGTAAAGATAAATATACCCATCAAATGTGTATATCAATTTTCTTTGGTAATAAATAAAAAATAGTAAAATTATGTGTATATAAGGAATTACTCAAAATAAATTTATGACTCATGATCATTAAGTATTTGGCTTGCATATCTATTTCACATACTTATATTGCTGGTATCCTATAAATATTTTTCAGCTGAAAAGGGGTCACACATGGAAAACATTTTAGAAGCCCTGCTCTAGTGTTTAGTGGGGTGCAGGTCACTATGAGGACACAAAGAAACTCACCCCAAAGGGCGGGAGGTTACCCCACACTGAGGCAGCAAAACTGCCCAGGAGCCAGGGGCAAGAACCTTGTATCCACCGAGTTCTATGTAGACTGAAGAATGAAAATTTCCTCACCTTGGTCATGAATAACCTGTCCAGGTGGGGAGCGACCCGGGGGTTGACTCTACCTGATGAATCTTAAAGATAACGGCAATGACAGCAACAACAAAGGTAATTCAGCTGGCTCCCAATAACATGCCACGACAAGAACTCAGGACAGAATACTGATAAATTAAAATAGCCCATACCCAACAATGCCTCGCGTCGGGCCTCAAGCCAAAGCTAAACAAATGTAACAAATGGAAAATATGGTTCCCAGTGAGGTGGTAAGTCAAGGAATGTGCATGAATCCAGAATGCACATGGATCTCAAATTAGCAGACAGACACATACCTAGAACATTAAGCAGAGACCTGGATAACATGAAGACTCAACTACAAAGCCTAGAGAGGAAACCACAGTGTGAGATCAGATGTTGAAAATGGAACATATACTAGATTGAAATAATTATAAATTAGGCTCTGTATGATTTTTAAAAATCAGCGAACTTGAAAACATAGAAGTAGAAATTATTCAAAACGAAATGAAGAAACAGGGAGTTTTAAAAATAAAGGTGAATATAGGAATGCTGGGTGCATATCTGGGGGCCCAGCATGTGTGGTGAATGAAGGCAAAGGATGAGAAGCTGGAGGTCAGAGTATCTGTGGGACTCCTTCAGGGGGCACCATGGCTATATAACTGGAGGTCAGAAGGAACTGAAGGAGAGGAGCAGACAGAAAAATTACTCGTATGAGTGACCATTTACTTTTTTAAAACTGCAAACCAACGGATCCAAAATGTTCACAAACGTACTGCAGAAAGCCAGAGTCTCCAGCTGGAGAGATGAATCAGCCATTTCCTGGCTGCTCTTCTGGAGGACCTGGGTTCAATTTCCAGCATCCATCCTGGGCAGCTCTCAGCTGCCTGTAACTCCAGAACCAGGGGATCTATCGCCCTCTTCTGGCCTCCCTGGGCACTGCACATTGCGGTAACAGGCACATAAACAGAAAACAACAAATATCAAAAAAAAAAAAAAGAAAGAAAGAAAAGTAATATAAAAAAAACTTCATTTCTCATCAAACAGGATAGAAGTGGGCAACAGGTTTAGGATACTGAAAGAAAACCTGTTAAAATTAAAGTTTATATCCAGCCAATTCCTTTTCATTTTTTTCTCAAAAGTAAAGACAAGTTAGGGTAAAGCTTAGAATTAGAACATGCTTGACCTTTGTAAGGCCCTGTATTCAGTGGTCACCACTCAGAATCCAAACGAATTTCAGACCCTGATGTTGGAAAGAAGTTGACTGCAAGCCCCCACTGAGGAAATGGAGGACATCCTCATACAGAGGCAAGAAGGAAAGAAGGGGAGGAAATAAGAACTGCATGGGTAAATACTCATGACTTCCCCTATTACTTAGACCGTTCTGAAAGACAATTTTTAATAAAAATAATAACACAATGTAAGATACATAGAAGCACTAGTAAAATGTGTACTGATGGAACACACGGGCTGGATGGTGCAAGAAATGCTCACTTCATGCTTTCCAGCCTGAAGGCATTCCATGACAGTTAAATAGACACAGGCAACCATCAGTTAAGTCAAGAGAGGAGACGGAAGAGAACCATAAACACAACTGAAACTATAATGGCTGGGATCCCAGCACTTGAGAGATGGAGACAGAAGGACCAGAAGTTCAAGGTCATCCTTGGCTACCTCGCACGTCAGAGGCCAGCTTGCACTGCCAGAAACTTTCTCCCAAACACAAAACCAAACAAAATCTGGAAAAGCCCACTAAAAAGAGGGGGAAAGTTGCAACAGAGAGATGGAACAGAGATGTAGATTTCGGTTATAAACCAGTGTCAGAGATAAAGAAGAGCGTTTGTGGTGATGAATGGGGCTCACTGTATGAGCAGAATGTCCCCAAATGGGACATACTTGATAAAAGAGCTTCGACATGAATGAAGCGAAAACAGATAAACTCTGAGCAAAGAACAACCCGCTCCACATTTATAATCCGCGGTTTCAATAAGTTCTTACTCAGAGACTGGCAAGACAGGCAAACAGGGAAGCAACACCGAATGGGCAAGCATTATTAACCAACTTGGTGCTGCACCCACTAACATCAGAACATGAGCCATCCCAGTGCACACATGACCCTGGCCAAGAGAGAAGGACTCATTAAGGAGCCAAAAATAAACATGAATAAGCTTTAACGGTTCCAAGCAGACCAAAGTTCTATTTTCCAACCCTAATGGAGGTTTGATTAACAAGCAGTAATGAAAGGATGGCTAAGGAACAAGAAAACAAAACAAAACAACCCAAATATTTAAAAACTAACATACATCAAGATGACCCACAGATTCAAGAAGAAATTAAGAAACATTTGAAACACACAAAGGCCATGGGATACCAAGAGCATGTACTGAGGGGAGAAGAGGCGGATGTGTGTGAACTGCAGCCATCAGCCCCGGAGTCCAGGAACCCTCAGACCTACTTCACCAGAGCCAAAGCTGCTATTAAATCACACAGAACCTAACTTGAAACCCAGAAGCATTTATCGCTCACTTGGCACTTGACACTCTATTAGTCGGGGTTACTGAATTTCTCATTCTGACATGTCTGATCTTGCCTATTACATTAGCATCTCTTCAGAGGAGACATGACGTGCGCAGTGTCTTTCACACACTCTAGCCTGGCTCACTCTACAAGGACAGCTATGGCCCTAAGAATGTCTGTTTTACCAAGACCTCATTTTGTCTCCCTGTATTGATTGCCCCTGGAAATGTGAAGTCCATTCTTGAAGTTTATCTAAACAGTCCTTGGCTTGTGATGATGTAGGATGTGTGGACAGTACAATGGTGCGAGAGCAAATTTTGGGTATTTCCTAGGCTAGCAATATTTGGTACTATCCTGTTGTATGAAGGCCGCTTGTTCATTTCCGGCTGCCCAGACTCCCGAAATAATCACACAGAAACTCTATTAATTAAATTACTGCTTGGCCTATTAGCTCTAGCTTCTTATTGGCTAGCTCTTACAAAGTAATTTATCCTACTTCCATTATTTTATATTTTACCATGAGGCTCGTGGCCTACCAGCAAGGTTTCAGCATGTCTCTCTCTGGCAGCGGTTCCATGGCTTCTCTTTAACTCTGCCTTCCTTCTCCCAGCATGCAGTTTAGTTTTCCCTACCTAGTTCTGTTCTACCCTATCAGGCCAAGTCAGTTTCTTTAACCAATGGCATTCACAGCATACAGAGGGGAATCCCACATCACTATCCTATCTTACAACACACAGAGGCAGCTCCCATCAGCCCTATGAACACAGAGGAAATGGCCACACTCCAGTGCAATGGACTGCTTAGCTGGAGGCTAGACGGGGGATGCGGCAAGTGCATCTTCAACCTGTTTTCAGTGTACAAAGGGCTTATCTGAAATCTCTTTCAAAGCTACTTCTTCCAGGAGCTCTGGCCTGCTGCTTAGACGGGAGGCCTCTGGTTCTACCTGCTCTAGACATGCCACTGCAAGAAGCTTACTACTCCTAAGTCAGAAACATGCCCACCGCTTCGTATTATCACAGCCAATTCTGTCTTCATAGACAAAATTATGAATTATTAGCTCTCTCATTAAGGATGGGGATGGCCACAGTTTGTGGGAGAAATGAGGGAAGATCTGGGAGACATTTAGAAAGAAGAAAGTAGTGCACTGCTCACGTGGAGCATGACGGGGAGCAGATGCAGCTGGTGTCATTCCTGCGTTTGTGGCTGAAGCAACAGGAAGGAACCAGAAAAGGAAGGTGGAGAGGAGAGAAAGATAAAGGATAGGAAGGACAAAGTCAAAAAGAGAGAATGATGGAAAGATGGATGGATGGACGGACAGAGAGATGATGGGTGGATAGTGATAAAAGAGTGATGGATGGATCAAGGCAGGATGATAAAGGGTTGCATGGTGAATGTGTAAGCACCAGTATCAGCTGCTCTCACATGCTACAGAGTTCCCAAATCCTGTCTTCAAGGCCATCTGACCTTCTTGTCTCTATAGCTGCCCGTTCCTAAACTGCATTTTCTTGACAGCTCCTGCTAAAGTATCTCCTGCTCTTCTAGGACTGTCCCGGGCTCCTCCAAGCTCTTGTCTTGCTTCGTTTGTTCAAAGTATGCTGCTCCTTTGAATATCAGGAAACTATAGTTCTAACCATTATACTGCACCAAGGCAACTCTCCTGGTGCAGTGTGCACACACATAGCAGCCTCTGACTGCTTCGTGTTAAGACACCTCCAAGGCCTAAGAGTAGCCAATGCCACTGTCTGGTGACATCACCCACCACAGAACTATAAAATATAATCAGTAGTAGAAGCAATAATTCAGGGGAAAAAAAGGTATCATTTCAAAAAGTGGAGATACAAAAAGGATCAAACCAGAGATTTCCATGGTCAGTCTTTAAAAAGTGAGCCTTAAGCTTTAATTTTTTTCCAATGGTAAATTACAGTAGGTCTATACAGGAGAAAAGATACAGCTAAAGGATGAATTAGTAACTTGGAGGATACAGCTGAAGAAATCTTGCATGAGGTAATTCTTTACCACCAAAAATTATATAGACATGGGTGTGTATGTGTGTGTGTGTGTGTGTGTGTGTGTGTGTATGAAGGAAAAGAAAGAACTCAAAAGTCTTAGCATATTTAACATGATAAAAGAACCAAAAAGAATAAATAATTTTTAAAAGACAGAGAAATTGACACTGGAGACTAAAGAAGTATCAGAATAAAAATAAAAATATTCAGGTTGGAAGGCACATGTTCAGAGTGCCCAAGAATATCAAGCAGTGGACAGGAAAGATGGCTCATATCCAGCAGAGGCCTCAGGAGCCTTGTTCTCTCTCAATCCCTTGATATTCCTTACAGCTTGCTATGAGCACTGCACTCCAAGGACATCGACCTCTGAACGGCACAAAAGGAGAGCCCAGAAGGAAAGGGTGACTGACTAGACTGTCCCTGAGAAACACACCGAGTTCCACTGGTACTGTATCTCGGCTTTCATTCTTCGTCTGCCTC
>PVIU01011184.1:0-66056 GCA_004026605.1 Ondatra zibethicus
CCACCCACGACCCACAACCACCCACAATCCACAGCCACCCCCGATCCACAGCCACCCCCGATCCACAGCCACCCATGATCCACAGCCACCCATGACCCACAGCCACCCATGATCCACAGCCACCTAGCATTTCTATGGGCTCTGGGATCTCACTCTGGCCCTCACACTTACCAAGCAAGTGCTTTAACCACTGAACCATCTTCCTAGCCCTCGTTTGCTTTTTGATAAACAGCATCACGTAACCCATGCTGGCATCAAACTCACTGTGTCACTGAGGATGAACTTAAACTCTTAATCCTCCTGCCTCCTGTGTGCAGGGATTATAGGTCTGCTCCACCATGCCTGGTTTATGGGGACTGTGCATGCCAGGCAAGCACTGCCAACTGAGCCACCTCACTATCCCAAGAGCCCCTTGTTAAAGAACCACCCTTACTTCCCAGAATGAGGCTATTGGGAAAGGATGAAGACTACAGGAAGAGGAATGGGGTGGGGAGCTTTGGCTATTGGAGCAAGCTCCCCAGAGGGATGGAAGCACTCCATGTCTTTCTCTTTTGCTTTCTAGGTATGACAAGAACTATTTACTCTGCTGTGCACCTCTCACCACGGGTCGTTGGCACTTCACCAGAAACCCAAAGCAAGGCAGCTCACCCAATCTCGGACTGAAGGTCTCCAAAACTCAGCCAAAGGAGTCTTGACTCAATGTTGGATCCTGGGAAGTTAGATTAGTGCTGAAAATCCTAAGAGTTGTTGGGGATTTGAGAGGGAATGAGCTGATCAGTAGTCTGGGGAACAGCATGGCTTCAGATAGGCTATGGCTCAAAAACCAAATGAATATGCAAGGACCTAGAAGTAGAAGGAAATCCATTTGCTGCCTTGCTGGCTTTCTGTGATTTCTTGCAAAAGCTTGTAGTACCCTCTGGTGTCCATTACTGGAATTGCACTGGGATTTCACAGAGGAACCAGATGGTGAGATTGTGCAGGTTCCAGTTTAGAGAGCAGGCTTGGGTAGAAGGCTTGGAGTAGACTACAATCAGATGTAAGAAGCTGAGACGTCAGTGGGTGAGCCAAGCATAGATAAGCTCATCGTGGGCTCAGGGTATCAACTGAGCTGGAGGCAAATATTGGGAGTCATTTCAATGGAAAGTGTGCTGGATAATTTTGTCAATTTGACACAGTCAGAACCATCTGAGAGGAGGAAGCCACAATTGAGGAAATGCCTCCATTAAATCAGACTGCACACTTGGGAGGCAGAGGCAGGCGGATCTCTGCGCATTCAGAGCCAGCATGGTTTACAGAGCTAGTTCCAGGGCAACCAGAGCTGTTACACGGAGAAACCCTGGCTTGAAAACCCAAAACAAACAAACAAACAAAACATGCACACACACACACACCCCACACACAAACACAGAAAAGATTGGCCTGCAGACATGCATGTAAGGCATTTTCTTTTTCATTTCATAATATTTTATTGATTATTTGGGAACTTTGCCTCATGAACCCCAAGTACACACACTTCCCAGTCCTCCCAGGGCCGCTCCCCACCCTTGTGACTTGCCCCCCTCCCCCAGAAAAGGAGGAGAAGAAGAAGAACACGTCCAATTTATGTTGCCCATATACTGACTGGAGCAAGGTCAAACCCCTGTGGCCAGCCCCTTAAAGAAAACTGAGTCCTTCCCCACCCATGCCCCCACCGGAAGCCATCAACAGTGGAGAGCTACACTTCAGCATCCTTATCACAGATTTAAGAGTTCTCTTCAGTGACTTTCTCTCTAGGCCATTGCTTTTCTTGGAGGGTAAGGTAGGGTAGAGATAGGGGGTTGTTATAGAAGCCTTCTGTTTCCCTCTTTCTCTGCTGTGAGTCTGCAGTCATCAATACCATAGCAAAAGGGCTTCCTTGCAGTGGGAGCATGGATCAGGGGCTTACACATGGTTTCGGGAAACAGCATGGACCACGGACATCCACATGGTCTCTGGCATCAGCATGTGCCGTGAACCTCAGCATGGTCTCTGCTAGCAGTACAGACCACAGACATGAGCATGACTCCCCTGCTGCTGCCTGGGCCACAGACACATCATAACCATAAGTGGCAGCACAGGCCTCTCACAGCAATATGACCCTCAGCAGCAGCTCAGTCCAAGGACAGCAACGTGGCTTGAGTTGCAGCACAGACCACAGACATACTCATGACCTATGGTGGTAACAAAGGCCATGGTCATCAATAGAGACCACAAGTACAGTAGGACCACAGATGCAGACAGGGCCCTCAGCAGCAGCGTGGCCCATAGACATCAACATGGTTTCAGGTGGTAGGGCCAGGGACATCAACACAACTCTTGGCTGCTGTAGGAGGTGTGTGTGTGTGTGTGTGTGTGTGTGTGTAGGATATATAATGTACATATATACACATATATAATATGTATGTGTATATATGCATATATATAATCAGAAAGCTCTGTATGCAAATATTCATTGCAATGAGTTTTTGGTTCAGTTTAAGGTTTTTTCTTTCTTCTTTTCTTTCTTTCTTTCTTTCTTTCTTTCTTTCTTTCTTTCTTTCTTTCTTTCTTTCTTTCTTTTTTTGAGATAGGGTTTCTCTGTAGCTTTGGTGCCTGTCCTGGAACTAGCTCTTGCAGACCAGGCTGGCCTCGAACTCACAGAGAGCCTCCTGCCTCTGCCTCCTGAGTGCTGGGATTAAAGGTGTGTACCACCACTGCCCGGCTGGGTTTTGGTTTCTGAAGCACCATAAACACTGGACCATTGCTGAGACTCATCTCAGATGTCCTGCTGTTGCCAGAGTCATGGTGATCCTGCAGCTCTGGTTCTGCATGACTGGCTTCTTCATGCACTCCAGCAGCTCCTAGATGGGGTAGATGGTGGGGTGGGCCGACTCAAAGTGCTGGATCTGGGCCTGGATAGTAATTGAGTTGGTCAGCTGCTGCTGGCTCAGAGCTCAGGCATCTTCTTAGTTAGTGGTTGATGTGGGAGGACTCGGGCCGTTGTGGGTAGGCCCATCCTTGCTGGTCCTGGGTTCTATAAGAAAACAGGCTGAGTAAGCCATGAGGAGCAAGCCAATAAGCAGCACCACTCCATGGCCTGTGCATCAGCTCCTGCCTCCATGTTCCTGTCCTTACTGCTTCTGACGATAAACTGTTGTATGAAAGTGTAAGCCAAATAGACCCTCCTGCCCAGTTGCTTTTTATCATGGTGTTTCATCACAGC
The DNA here is from genome assembly GCA_004026605.1 of Ondatra zibethicus. NCBI lineage: Eukaryota > Metazoa > Chordata > Mammalia > Rodentia > Cricetidae > Ondatra > Ondatra zibethicus. The sequence continues at coordinate 3,221 of PVIU01011184.1, forward strand.
AACACTAACCCTAACTAAGGCAGACAGTAAACCACACAGTCCAGTGTGCTTTCTGCAAAGGGCATCTCTCAGCCTGACAGGAAATGCTTAATAAAGATGGAAAATTAGGGTTCACTAAGAAGAACAAAACAGAAGTCAGGACATCCCTGATCCTTGTGGGCATCTGGGTTACAGACATGGAGCCAGAAGACCCATCATGGCCAGACTGTCCCACAGAGGCAAGAGTAGAGTTGTCCTCCCTGTCTGGGTTCTGCCTCTTGTCTCTCCTGGATCCAGGGTCCTATACTCTGCTGCTGTGAATAGGTACCTGTGTCATGTGTGATTGCAGAAGCTGAAGGAAGACATTTGCTGGATGTCCTGTGTAGGCCGAGTCTTCCTGTCCTGACTGCCTGCTTCCAAATAACTGGCAGCCGCTTCCCAAATAACTGACTCAAAGATTTAATATTAATTGTAAATGCTTGGCCAGTAGCTCAGGCTTGTTACTAGCTAACTCTTACACTTTAGATTAACCCATATTTCTTATCTACCCTCTGCCACATGGCTCATGACTTACTACCTTATTTTCTACACGTCCTGTTTCCCCGAGCCTGCTGACACCTCTCTCAACCTGCCCTTCATCCCTGCATCCTTAGTTTGGTCACCCAACCTATACTTCTGCCTGACTATTGTTTGATTGAAAGTGAGACCCCAGCCCTCTAACACCCCTCTATCCAAGGAGTCTGGGATGATTGATTGGAAGCATCACCCCAGTCCCTGACCTGGGAGTTGCCCTGGTCCAGAATCCAACTCCCAATCTGCTAAGCGCTGACCCCTCCCCCAGGGAGGGTCAAGACCATTCCCACAGGCTATTTAGGCTCATGCCAGAAAAAATAACATGTGGTTTCGGGTTTGCATGGGCTCCTCTTCCTGCCATGCTGTCTCGGTCCACCCAAGAGTGCTGCATTTATTAAACATGGGCATTTTAATTAGGTCTAATCTGGTTTGATTGGAGTTCTTTACCCTGGAGGAACAGCTCGTATTAAGATTAAACCAAACAGCTACGGCCAATCAGTGTTGTATTAAATCAATTTGAACGACGAATCTTTACAGCGTACAGGAGGATTGTTCCACAGCAGTCCTACTCTGTCACTAGTTTGCCTAGTCTTTTGAGACAGGTCTCTCACTGAACCTGGAGCCAGGCTGGCAGCCACCTTCCTGTTCCCACCCCCACAGTTCTTGAGTTGTAGGGACGTGTGCAGCCATGCCTGACCTTTTATAAAGGTGCTAGGGATTTTAAACTGTTTGGTCCTGGAAGGGCCTGAATGTTCTAGAAGCTGATTGCCAGGTTGGCTATCTCACCTGTGTGACTGGGAGCGTGAGCATGCACACATGTGTAGCATTTTGCCAAGTCTTCAGCCAGGTGCTGCTGTTGTGGGTGTGCACTGGGAGTCTGTGCCCCTCTTGACTCTTGGCTTGGCCAAGGCTGGGCAAAGGAAACAGATAGGACTTATGCGCTAGTGGGCACTGCCATCTGCTGGAAACATTGGGAACTGTAGGCAGACAGCCTTCGGGGTCCTGCATGGGCTCTCCTGGATCCTGTGAGAAGTCCTTTCTGCCCACGCCCCTCAGCAGAAAATAGAGTCCTCCACCATACCCTATAGTCCCCAGGAGCTTAAGTAACAATTTAAAGAGCTGTTATTTTTCAAAAGCATAATAAAGCAGTTTTGCAAAGGAAAGCAATTATATTAAACTTCTAATAAGTATTCCTGTATACGAATATGTACATGTTTGCCTATATGAGTACTTGTGCACATGTGTGCCCATATGTGTGGCTAAAGGCTAGACTAAAGGGTAACCTCAAGTCTCACTCCCAGCAACTCTCCACCTTGTGCTTCTTGAGATACCATTTCTCACTAACCTGGAGATTGCTGGCTCAGCTAGGCTAGCCAGTGGATTCCCAAGGATCCTGTTTCTGCCTCGCCAGCACTGAGGTGACGGGGACACATGCCACCGTGCCTGGCTTTGATTTTGTTGTTGTTTTATTTTTGTTTTTTAAACATGTGCTCTGGGAATCAAACTCAGGATCCCAAGGAAAGCATTTTCCCAGTCCAGCTCTCTCTTAGCGGCCCTGCAATGGTTACTCTTGACTGCCACTTTAGTGGAATCTAGAAGCATCTAGGACCGAGCCTTTGGGCACGCCTGCAAGGACATTTTCAGAGAGATTCAACGGGGAGAGAAGATCCTCTCTGAACGTAGGCACAATCCCACGGACCCGTGGCCTAAATTTTAAAAAGGAAAAGTGACCTGCTGCCTCATGTTCCTGCTGCCTTGCCTTCTTCCCCTCCACGATGGACCATCTTCCTTGGCACACCAAGAGCCAAAAGAAAGCCTTCCTGAGTCCCTTTGGTCAGGTGCTCTAATGGTGACAAGGAAAGGCACAAACATACCTGGGTCAGTGTACCTCTAAAGGGTTCTGCTTAGTCTGCATCATCGCAAGATGCCTGAGGGATAGCTTGCTTATATAAATGCTGCTTCCAAGCATCATTTACAAAGCTTTGTTGACACACAGGGAACAAAACCACCCGGCCACACAGAGTGTGCTGGATGAAGCTTTTATTCAGGGACAATGGCAGGATGTCATGGAAATGAGCGGTACAAGAGAGGACACTATATCTCAGCAGGATGTCCAAGGGCCAACCAGCAGTTACAGCAAACAGAGAGCTGCTAGCCAGCGGTTACAGTGACAAAGAGCCGCTAACCAGCGGTTATGGCCACAGAGAGCTGCCTTTACAGTCTTGACCATCCTTATCCAACAGGTGCAGGCTGCCCTAGCATGCTAGGTGCGCAGGTAAGCCTGGATGTCTACATCTGTACCTACTTACCATCCTTTGTATTTCCTCTTCTTTGTTCATTCCTTCCTTTTTCCTTCCTTCCTTCCTTTCTTTTTTGGAGACAGGGACTCCCTATGTGACTCTGGATGTCCTGGAACTATGTAGACCAGGCTGACCTTGAACTCTGTTCAGAGATCCGCTTGCCTCTGCCTCCCCAGCGCTGGGATTAAAGGTATGCGCCACCACACCAGGCTTCTACTTATAATCTTTTAAGGTGTCTTTTACCTCCTGATTCTTCCTTCTGCTACCTTGGGAGCAACTGAATGGGTAAGGTATCACACACACACACACAGAGAGAGAGAGAGAGAGAGAGACAGAGAGAGAGAGAGAGAGAGAGAGAGAGAGAGAGAGAGAGAGAGAGCTCCCAGCCCAAATCTTCACTAGCTCGACCTTTCTTTTTGCTCCAACTTCTTTTCTTCTTTTTTTCTCAGCAGGCACTGATCTTATGGGTTTCAACAAAAGAGGGTCAATTTATAAAGCAGTCTTCACCCCCCGGTGTTTATTCCGCCCCGCTCCCAGCACCCAGCTTCGAGCAAGCAGGCGGGGAACAGAACGGCCTGGTACTGAAACTACAGAAACAAAGGACAGAGGAGCAGGCTCAGGTGCTGCGTTTGAGTTTCGGTTCAGGACCATCCCAGCAGCCAGCTTCGCAGATACACAGCAGATCATCTGAGATGCGCCTTCACACACGTGCGCATCCTTCCTTCCTCGCTGTAAGTGTGTGCCCATCTGAGTGTGCGTTACCTTTTACTACGCTGCATCCTTAACTCTCTGTGACCCCCTTCCTAGTTCTCTCTGGTTCAGGCAGAGCTGCATTGTGGAAGGCCTCAGGAATCCCCAACGAGCAACAGACGTGCTAACACAAAAGCAAAGGGCGAGGGGCAGCCAGGTCCATTTGGGAGAGTCTTAATAGGACTATCAGAATCCTGCTCCGCACAGGGTGGGAGGGGGATGGGGGAAAGCTTATAGCGGTGACTAGAGTGTACAGATGAGTGGATGACAGCTAGGAGAGTGACACAAAGGACAAATGACAGCAGCTGGACTGTACAGATCAACGACTAGTCTGGGCCAATGGCCACACCTGTGTAAACCCCTCCTGCTCGGTAGCATATGCCACCCTGCCTGAAGCTCCCAACGGGTGATCAGTGAACACTGAGAGGTATGGTGTGGGGAGTTCACACGTTGTAAGTCTTCATGGGTTTGTAGAGGGGCGGCAGCAGCCCGTGGTTCTCGCGGACGATTTCCAGGTACTCGGAGGGCGAGTCCAGAAAGAGGGATCCACAGCACAGCTGGCAGCAGCACTTGAGCCCAGTGACTTCCGGACTCTGATCAGACAAGGGAGAAAGGTCAAACAAGGCCCCGTGGGTCAATTACCACCCCCTGGATCCCCTACCAGCCCGTTCTGTGGACTTGAGAGCTCAGCAGGAAAGAGACAGTCAGATGGGATACCAGCTAGCTCAACAATTCTACCATGTCTGTTTGGTGCATCATCGCAAATGTAAGGGTTTAGCAGGACTCCCTCCAGGCATACTGGTCCACCTACCCTCCCTGGATCAGTGGTCTAGCCTCCCCCCTACAGACCTATCCTCCCAGGATCAATGGTCTAGCCTCCATCCTACAGGGCACCTATCCTCCCAGGATCAATGGTCTAGCCTCCATCCTACAGGGCACCTACCTCTGTTATGTCCTTCTGTTGAGTGGCACTCCGCACAGTCATGTACATGATGAAAACCAGCAACACGGTGATCAGCGTGGCACAGGGGAAAGCAAAGACAAATGGCTGGAAGGCTGGGAAGGAGAGAGCAAAGTTAGAGGGCTGGATATCTGATGTTGAAATGCTGCTTCATGGGAAAAGGCATGTACTGCCAAGCCTGATGACCTGAGGTCCATCCCAGGCGTGAACACGATGGTGGAAGGAAATAACTGACTTCTCAACATTGTTCCCTGACTTCCACGTGTGTGCTGTGGCGCACATATACACATATACACGCACACACAGCAGCCAGGTGGTGGTGCCATACTCCTTCATTCCCAGCACCAGAGAGACAGAGGCAGGCGGAGCTCTGAATTTGAGGCCAGCCTGGTCTATAGAGTGAGTTCCAGGACAGCCAGGGCCACACAGAGAAACCCTGTGTTGGAAAACGAAAGGAAAAAAGAAAGAAAGAAAGAAAGAAAGAAAGAAAGAAAGAAAGAAAGAAAGAAAGAAAGAAAGAAAGGAAGGAAGGAAGGAAGGAAGGAAGGAAAAAAGGAAGGAAGGAAGGAAGGGAGGAAAGAAGGAAGAAGCACCCACAATAAATAAATACAGGTGTTTTGTAAATTTATCGGGTTTTGTGTGTGTTTGTGAGTGGATATATTATGTGTGCAGGTATATATGTGTGCACAGGTGTGTGTGCTTATGGAAATCAGGACAACTTTTAATGCTGTTCCTCAGGTTCCTTTGGCTTTTTATTTGAAACAGAATCAAGACCTTCACCAAGCAGGCCAGGCTGGCCAGCTCCAGGGATTCACCTGTCTCTGCCTCCGAGCTATGTCGATTCTGGGGACTGAACTCTGATCCTCATGTTTGCAAGGCAAGCACTTTACTGACTGAGCCCAAAATTCTGACTCTAAAGAAGCAAGCACCATGGAGGTGAACACAGGCAAACCCTTATGTACATATATTCTATTTCCACAGGAAAATCCAGAACTTGATGAAAAATTAAAAAGCAACAACCTGGGGCTAGGGAGATGGCTCAGTGGTTGACCACTTGCTGCACAAGTCTGAGGATCAGAGTTCAAATCCCCAGAACCCACATAAATCCCAGGTGGGCACAGTGGCTTACCTGTAGTTCCAGTCATGGAAGGTGGAAACAGGATTACCAGAGCCAACAGATACAGAGTCTATCCATATTAGCAAGCTCTGGGTTTGACTGGGAGATCCTACCTCATTGAATAAGATGGAAGAGTGATCAAGAATGGTTCTTTTTAGATACTTTTATTAATATTTAATTGTGTACACACGTTAGTGCAGTGCCTATGGATACCAGAAGGGAGCTTTGGATTCCCCCCTAGACCTGGAATTACAGAAGTTATGAGCTCCCCAAAGTGGGTGCTGGGAACCGAACTCAGGTCCTCAGCAAGAGCAGTGTGCACTCTTAACTCCTGAGCGATCACTTCAGCTGGAGGATCATTCTTTTTTATTTCTTTATGTGTATGATTGTTTTGCCTTTATGTCAACATGTATCTGGTGTCTGTGGAGGTCAGAAGACGGCACTGGATCCCCGGGAACTGGAGTTACAGATGGTTGTGAAGCACCGTGTGGGTGCTGGGAAATGAGCCCGGATCCTCTATAAGAGCAAGTGCTCTTAACTGCTGAGCCTTCTCTACAGCTCCCCAGAAGATGATTCATAACACAAAAATTCAGGCGTCTACGTGGGCCTCTAATCACCCCCTCCCACGCACACACAAAGAAAAATAAAGTATGAGAATGTTTAAAAATATATCCATAATCTACTTGGTAGTTGTTAGGTCTCAGAGAAACAATGGACAAGCCTCACTCAGTACCTGTGGCTCCTCCCCATTTTCCTGGCATCCCTGAGTACCTGTGGCTCCTCCCAACACCCCTCACCACGCTCATCCCTAAGCCCCTCCCTCCCGGGGGCTGGGCTTCCATGTCTCTTCCCCCCCCCCCCAGCCTGATCCGTATAAGGCAACCATTTTGGTCACTTGGTCTTTTGGCCCTGGCTGCCTCTCTTGGTCAACGGCTCCTCTCATGGTCGAGTTTAATCTGCCAGCCATGTTCAGCCTGTGCTCTTCTTGCTGGCTGCATTCTCCCCTCTATCTACCCTAAAAGTCTTCTCTGTGCGTTAGGAGTGGTCATATCCTCCTTTTATTTCTTTTCTTTTTTTAAATTCAGTGATATCGTCTCAGGGGCAGTTAAATTCCCTACCCCTGGTGTGTGGGCTGGAGTCAATGACAGGTAGGTAGGAGTGAAGTTGTTGTATGACCCCAAAGTCTACACGATGAATGAGAGAAGCCAGGGTGACATTAGTTCCTCCATCAACTGAATCAAACTGTAATATATAGAAAGCACATCTCTCTGGGTATTTCCATAGGTGATTGGCTCCTATGTGCTCTGGTCTACTCAACAGCTTAATCTCTTGTTAGAGACATACCTGAATGCCATTATTGGGAGATGGTGGAAGGTAGGAGGGCGGGGTTTTGGAGGAGAGGTGATGGTTAGCTGTCAACCTGTCATGAATCACCTGGGAAGACAGTATCAATTGAGGGTTCATCTAGATCAGGTTTGCCCATGGCATGTCCGTGGGGGAACTGTCTTGATTGTTAAATGAAAAGGAACAATCCACCCTGAATGTGGGTAGCACAAATTCCTAGTTTGGGGTGTTAAGTTGTGTAAAAGTGAAGAATTCTGGGACTGGAGAGACGGTTCAGTGGTTAAGAGCACTAGCTGTTCTTCCAGAAGCTCCAGGTTCAATTTCCAGCACCCACATGGCAGCTCACAACTGTCTGTACTCCAGTTCCAGGGAATCTGGCACCTTCACACAGACACGCATGCAAGCAAAACACCAATGCACATAAAAATGAACGACGAATTCTCTACTTTTGTGTGTGGATGTGATACTGACTAGCTGCCTGAATCCCTGCCCTGACGTCCCTCAGTGATGGACTATCCCCTGGACCTGTGAGCCAAATAAACCTCTTCCTTCCCAAGTTGCTTTTGATCAGGATTTTATCACAGCAACAGAGATGAAAGCAGGACATTACATCACCGAGGACACGAAGGCCGTGTTTTGCTCTGGCTCCTTCCTGTATCCCCTTTGCCTACTTCCTGTCAGCCATGATGTTAAGTTGCCCTTTTCTCTGATTCCTGTCTACTGTGAAGAAGTTCCTTAGTCACCTGCTCCCACTGGTGACCATGATGTTTTTCCCATGTTCACGGAGCCAAGCAACTATGGAATGAACTCTCCAATCCTTTCTGTCAAAACAATGCCAGTTGTTTGGTCAGGAATTTAGTTGACAATGATGTAGAAATAACTGATTCCGGCCCCGTCTAAGCAATGCTGTGCCTTTGCCCCGCCTGGCAGTTCTGGCCTCACCCACAAAGCCTCTTGCCAAGAAAAGCATGGCGGAGTCGGATGAGGTGGGTGCTTGTAGTTAGGTGGCCATGGGTTCAAATCCTCACTCTGAGCATGCTACGTGAGGCTCGCACCTACCTGAGAGGCTGCCAGGGAGAGCGGTGAGGTGAGGGGTGAGAATGTGCTGGCTTGGCAGCTGATCGCTCTTCCTTCATCATCACGAGGCTGCTTCCCAAGAAAAGGTGGTGTGTGTGAGTGTGAGTGTGCGTGTGCAGACGCGCTTCCCTGCAGAGGCCAGAGGTCGACATCAGCTATCTCCTCCAATCGCTCAGTACGCTCTACCTTGTTGTTAAGAGTTCATGTTTTGTTGGATTTATTTTTTTTAAATTTGCACTTATTTAATATTTACTTACTCAGTGTGTGTGTGTGTGTGTGTGTGTGTGTGTGCGTGTGCGTGTGTGTGTGTGTCAGAGAACAACTTTGTAGAGTTAGCTTTCTCCTTCCACCATGTCCTTCCTGAGGCTAGAACTCAGATCCTCAGGCTTAGCGGCAAGCGCTTTTATCCACTGAGTCATCTTGTCAGTCCATTCTTATTTGGGTTGTTCGTTTGAGGCAGGGTCCCACTTGGTAGCCCTGGCTAGCCTGGAACTTCTCCATAAACTAGGCTAGCTTTGAACTCACAAAGCTCTGCCTGCTTCTGCCTCCCAAACATTGAAATTGTAGGTATGCACCACCACACCCAGCTTCTACCTACTGAATTCGGCTAGACTGACTTTCCAGGGAGCCCCAGAATCCTCCTATCTCCACATCCCTGCCCATAGTACTGGGGTTACAGACCCAGGTTTCTGCATCCGCTTTTATGAGCTCTGGGGATTGGAACTCAGGTCCTTATGCTTGCACAGCCAGCGTTTTACCTGCCCACTGAGCCATCTCCCCAGCTCTGGGCCAGTATCTTCTCCACGGAACTCAGGGGGTTCTGGACACTAACCAGAGCATGTTGGAAACAGCAGGGCCCAAGGGACCCAATGAGGCCCCTGAGGTCATCCAGGGCCTGGCTTGGGGTAGAGTTCTCGAGGTTCAGAAAGAGACCAGAGAATAGGGGGAGCGGTAACAATTATGGCAATGAGTAAGTAGGAACATGTGGGGGCTGACTTCATTGTTACTGATTGATGATGCTGATGTTCATGGAGGCGTTGGTGGGGTTGATGGGGGCTGTGCTATTAGATTGGTAGAGTGTTAAGGACTGTATTGGCAGAATTTGGTGCTGCTGGTGGTGGTGCTGGGGTGGGTAGAGTATTATAAATAGTATTTAATGGGGGTGATGAAGTTGATAGAGTGTTAGGGATAGCATGATGGAATTTGGTTGTGGCACTGGTGTTGGTAGAGCTGGTGGTGGTATAGAGGTCGGTAGAGTGAGATGGCATTGGTAGAGTTTGGCAGTAGTGCCTACAGTGGTAGAGTGTTAAGGGTGCTTCTGGTGGTGTTCGGCGTTGGTGCAGAAGTTGACAGAGTGCTGGAGATGGTGGTGGGGCTGAGGTGGTAGAGTGTCATTGATGGTACTGGTGGAGCTTACAGCCTCTACGAAGGGTTGGCAGGGTATTCAGGATAATAATGGTGGAGTTTGGGGTTGGTGCTGAGATTGGTAGTGTTGATTGTTGGTGGAGTCCCGTGATGACAATGTTGGCAGAGTCGGTGGTGGTGGTGGTGTTAGTGGCTTTAGCATTTGGTCACTGAAATGTGGGCTGTTTCTTTACCCAGGAGAACTACTTGTAATCTTAGTCTGGTGGAGTCAATTCTTGATAATTGGCTACCAAGTGATTGGCCGGTCACCAGAGGTGGTGGCAGGCTTTTGATACCTATTAATGGCACTGCAGCAGAAGGCAAGGTGTCACTTACTAGAGGGCCACACCTGAATCCTGTGGAACTGGTTTGCCCTGCTGATGGCATTCTCAGCACGGAAGATGAAGCAGTAGTCCCCAGGGTCCTGGAAGACGTGGGTCACGTTCAAAGATGTGCCGGTCACCAACACAGGGTGGCACTCTCTGTCCTCCACTGGGAGACATTCCGGCTTGAGACCCCAGCACACCTGCAGAGGGGGGCTACAGAGGAGCGGGTACACATTTTCAGAAGTGGCTTGTGACCAAGCCCAGCGAGGGTGATAGGGCAGAAACTTCAGAGTCCTTTCCATATGGATACCAGGCTGCCCTGGTCCATGTGATGGTTCATCTTTTATAGGGCTTAAAATCACCATGGACACAAACCTCTGGGCATGTCTGTGATGGGGTTTCTAGGTTAGGTTAATTAAGGTGGGAAGTCCCACCCTCAGTGTGGGTGGTACCATTCAATGGGTTACAGTCCTAGATTTAATAAAAAGGGGAAAGCAGGCTGAGTACCAGCATCCATCACTCTCTGCTTCCAGACTGTGGATGTTATGTGGCCCAGTTAGCTAAACGTCCCTCTGCTCTGCCTCCCCACCATGAACTGTGAGCTGAAATAAACCCTTCCTTCGGTTGCTTTCATCTGGTATTGTGTAGCAAGGAAACAGTTCATTAATACATCTCAACATTAAACACTCCAGATGCAGGAAATCAAAAATATCAAAGAGCTTTGCCCACAGTTTTTCCCCATTTCATAGCCACAGGGCAGAACGGTAGCAGGCTCGCACGAAACCTAAGCTCTTCAAGGGGCAGAGCAAGATCTTTTGAGTCACTGGAAGTGTAGAAAGGCCACAGAACACACATACAGCATTTTGGGGGTTCACTCACCTCCCGAGGAAGTTCATGCTCATTGTCAACTTCTGGAATGTCTGCAAGAGGGTGGGCGCCGAAATCTGGATGCCTTGAAGGGCCTCTGTAAGAAAGGAGGAACCCGTTAGACCCAGTGGCTGAGGATCCATACAAGCTGCACAGCCCCTTAGGTTGCACGGCCACCTCTGTGTCCTTGTCAGCCACTCTCTTACCCACTGTCACTAAGCCATTGACCATGCCAGAACAAAAGCGTCAGCCATGACCAGAGGCAAGGAAATCCTCCCAAGGGATGGAGACACAGCTCTTCGGATGTCCTAGTTACTTAACTCTGTCAACGTGACACAGCCTAGAGTCATCTGAGAGTAGAGTCTCAATTGAGGGATGGTTCGGGTCCGATTGGCCTGTGGACATATTACAAGAGGACCCAGACCACTGTGGGCAGCACCACTCTCTAGGCACGAGGTCCTAGGCTAGCTGAGTCTGAGCTGGTCATGAGCTGCCATCCATAATTTCTGCTGTCCTTCCTTGAAATGAGTTCCCTGGTTGGAGGGAATGTTGTGTGGAATAGCAAGTAGGCCTGCCCTCAGGTTCCTGTCTTGAGTTCTTTCCTTGACTTCCTTCACTGATGGACTGCAACCTGGAGTGTAAGCCAAATCAACGTTTTCCTCCCCTGAGGTGCTTTTAGTCAGAATGGGATTTTGTTGTTGTTTCTTTCGTTTTTGTTTGTTTGTTTGTTTTTGAGACAGGTTTCTCTGTGCAGCCCTAGTTGTCCTGGAATTCGCTCTGCAGATCAGGCTGGTCTCAAACTCAAGAGATCCGCCTGCCTCTACCTCCTGAGTGCTGAGAGTAAAGGTGTGCACCACTACCGCCTCACTTGTCAGAATGTTTTATCACAGTAAGGGACCAAACCAGAACCGCCGGTAAAGTGGAGAGCTGTATTTCACCCCAGCACCTGAAAAACTGCTGGGCAGAGCAACATCTGCTTGGTGTTGTGATTTAACTGCCCTCACTCCCCCTGACCGACAGCGGAACTTCCTTGTGGTCTGTAATTGACAAGGATGTTTGTGTTCTTTCTGGCCAGTGGTTTTTCCACAGAAGCAGTAAAGGGAAAAATAAAGGTTGCTGTTATTCCACCTGAAAAGAAGCCTCCGTGTGTCAATCCCAGCACCCCCCTCCAGTCTTGGCTATCCAGGCCCAGAGCTGAGGCGGTGGAGATGTGGCATCCCTGAGAGTCACTGGCTACCCAGACTAACCTACTAGGTGAGTTCCAGGCCAGTGACAGATGCTTGTATCAAAAGAAGGGTGTTGATCCAGGAGTGGTGGCACACTCCTTTTAGCCTAACACTTGGAGGCAGCGGCAGACCAATCTCAGTGAGTTCCAGGCCAGCCAGGACTACACTGTCAAAAATGATTAATTTTAAAAAGGGAGATTGGCATCTGAAAACTCAAGGTTTTCCTCTGTCCTCCATGTAAAAATGCACGTATATGTATACTCAACTACACACACGCACACACACATTACACATGGAGTTGGGTGGACATGCACATCATGCATGTACCCTCACACCCACATATACACACATACGAAGAAATCTCTGAAAACTGCCCAATACCAGGTAGCTAGACTGAGGCTTCCCACCCTCCCGAGCCAGCTTTGATCTGAAAGTGTAATAACTAGAGAACAAGAACCATCAAGGACCAGCTCCCAAGTGGTAGGTGTCTGGTCAAGCTCAGATTTTGGGTCAGGGTGGCCTAAACACAAATGCCAGCTCTGCTAAGGAGTGACTGTGTGACTCTGCCTGCGGCCTTGGGTGGACCCGCCCGAGCAGACATTAACAGTGGAGATGGCTCTGAGAATATCCACGTAGTGCAGCCCGATGCTAGCCCGGAGTCACGTGGATCTGGAAGGATCGTTGTCTGGGGCTCCTCGGGTACAGCCAACCTGGCGGGAGACCTACCCCGAAGCCTTAAGGAAGCAGAGAAGTCGCCCTTCTTCTGCACGATGCTCTTCGTGGCATCCGGCTTTGTCTGTTCCCATTCTGCCACGACCCTGACATTCACCGTGAAGGTTCCAGCATTCGAGTAGTTGTAATAGGCCACAGGGTTGTCGGTTATCAACAAGGTCCTACAAGAAGACAAGGAGACGGGATATGAACGCAACTGTTTCCGCTTCCAGGAATTCGGAAGCGAATCCAGCAAAGCATCATGGAATCCCCTGTAGCTCCAGCGTTCGAGAGGCTGAGGCAGGAGCTTGAATTCAAGACCAGCCTGGACCACACAGACAAGCTTTGTCTCCAAAGTGGAAACAAACAAAAACCAAAAGCCATAGCTTTTAAATTTAACGTTGTTGGTTCTAGCTTTCTATGTTTGTGTTTGTTTTTGACTTTTGAGGTAGAGGCTTAAGAGCCCAGGCTAGCTAGCCTTAGACTTGCTCTGTAGCCCAGGCTGGCCTTCATGTCCTGATACTCCTACCCACACCTCCCAGGTGCTGGAATTAAAGGTCTGGTCCACCATACCAGGATCTCATCCTTTCTTAGGGTGGGGAAGATTTCTCAGTGGTTAAGACCATGCTCTTGCAAAGGACCTGAGGTCAGTTGGTTCCCAGAATCTATGCTGGGCACTTCACAACCACCTTTAACTCGAACCCTGGGGGACCTGTCACTCTCCTGTGGCCCCCATGGGCACCAAGCACTCATCTGCACATATCCATACTCAGATGTGAACTCACACACATTCATGTGATTAAGAAAAATAAGAACAAACCTTGAAAGAAACCAAAAACAATTAAACCAATTGAGATTTCTTTTGATGTTAAGCCCTTTAAACCTCTCATGGTCCAGAGAGCTTCCCTAGGACAGGCGAAAACTTGTTAGGGAAAGGGATCTGGGGGGGGGGGTAAGACCAAACTGACTGACTCAAGCATGTTCCTCTTGCTTGTTTCTTTATTCCTTGGGCGATGAAGAAAAAAGGGAAAGGGGAGGAGAAAAAAAGGGCTGTTCTTCACAAAGTTTCGGTTTTACGTAGGCATGCAGACAAGTTAGCAAGCCTGTAGGCGGTAACAATAGTATCAAACAGGCATTTCACAGAATCACAAAAACCGGGTGGATCTGACAAGGAGGCGCCTTACGTCTCCGAGGGGGCGTGGCTGTGAAGATCCCCGGTGACCAGGAACACAGCGTTGGTAGCCATAGTAACCTGTGGGCTTGATTTGCATTAGCGTCTAGCTGGTTGAGTTAAAAGGAATCTCTTTTGGGAACTTTGCTTTTGACTCCAGCAAGGTGCCCAGGTGAGAATTTTCCTCTCTGAAGCTAGTTCTACTAACTCGGCCTTCTTCCTGTAAAAACAGTTAATTCCCCGGGCTATGATCTTATGTTAGCTAAAACCACGATGAAGAGGAAATACAGAATATTAGCAGTTTGTTAAGTTGGAGCAGAAGCCAGTAGATCACAGCTTCCTGAGTGTGCTGTTAGAGCAGACATGTGGGCTCCTGCTTGGGGCTCCTTTCTTATCAGTGAGTGCTGTCAATAAAGTTGTGGGGCTTAGTTTTATGTAGATTTTGGCTATGAGAACTAAGGTTTGACTGAGTGGATGCTTTCACACCAATGCTTCAAGGTGTGGGGTGTGGGGAAGGTATCAGGTTGCCCTGTGGGAAAAGTCAGGTTTACACTGCCAGGATATCATAGAAGAGAGAAGTGTCATGATTCCACAAGGTTTCTACTGAATTGAAAGTGACTTATCCAAAAGACAGATGTTCCCGCAGCTCTGGAAAATGAGTTCTTTAATATATATATATGAATTTGTCAGCTGTACTTTTACTGTATAATGCTTGTGAGCTCACAACATAAAAATATACACTTGAGGTTAATAAGATGGCTCGGTGGGTAAAGGTACTTGCTGCCAAGCTTAATGACCCGAGTTTGATTGATTCGTGTGGTGGAAAGAGAAAACTAACTCCCACAAGCTGTCCTCTGAACTTCACACACAGGGAGAGACAGAGAGAGGAAAGATTTCTGTGTAGTTCTGGCTGTCCTGGAACTCTCTTTGTAGACCAGGCGGCCTTGAACTTTCAGAGATCCACCTGCCTCTGCCTCTGTCTCTGCCTCCTGAGTGCTGGGAGTAAAGTGTGCACCACCACCTGGTGGGATTTTTTTTTTAAATAGGGTAAATAGCTAGTCATGGTGGCCCACACCTTCAATCCTGGAGGGGCAGAAGCAGGCATATCTCTGTGCATTTGAGACCATCCTGGTCTGTATAATGAGTTCCAGGGCAGTCAAGGTTCTGTAGTGAGACTTGGAGAGAGGGAGAGAGGTGGGAAGAGGGGGCAATGCATACCCGTCTCCGAAGTCCCATCGGTAGAAGAAAGAAGCTGAATTGAAGAAGTCGCTCGGGTCATGGAGGAGGAAGGAGAATCTGAGGGTTTTCTTGGTGATGTAGGAGTTTGGCCAAGACACAGAGGAATTTTGGGTAATGACTAGGTTTCCCACAAGTGACTCTGAGAAAGACAAAAGGAGAGTGAGTCTCAGAGGCAGGGAGAGCCTGAATGTGACCTTGGGCACGAACAAAGCCACCACTCCCTGGTTCATCCTCCTCTGCAGCGTGGGGGACCCCACAGATCCCTCAACACAGAGACATCCCAGTCACCCCCTGCTGGCAGTGACTCACAGCACATGCCAAATACTCAATCTTTGTCCCTGCCCCTCCCTTTCACAGTGACACTACTCTTTCTGGCAAAAAGGCCACCCACCAGGAAGAAAGGCATGGGCTGAAGGAGAACATGATGCCAACACTTGTAATTCTAGCACCTGGAAGGCTGGGACAGGAGGATCAAGAGTTCAAAGCCATCCTTGGCTACACTGTGAGTTGGATCTCATTCTGGGCTACATGAGACCCCGTCTCAAAACAAACCAATTTGTATCAGAACTGAACACATATAGATTATTTTTGCTGTTGTTAATATTGCCTAAGAAATACAGCGTAACAACTACTCCCATGGGGTTTATATTATATCAGATCCTGTGAGGCACAGGGAGAGGATTTAAAAGATATGGGAGGGGCTGGGAATGTGGCTCAGAAAGTGGTCAATTGCTTAACACACAGGAGGCTCTGAGTTCCATCCCCAACACCAAGAACATAGTGGAGGACTAGAGCTGACGCTCGATCACAAGGACCAGAGTTCAGATCCCAGCATCCACAAGGGATGGCTCACAGGACATCTGTAGCTGGAGCGTTGAGCTATCTGCTGCCCTCTCCTGGCCGTTGTGACAACTGCATGCATTTACATTAGCAGAGTTTATAGGCTTAGTTACATAAATTCTGTGCTTGCATTAATTACTTCCTATATAATTTGACGAGCATGGGCATTTCCACTCAGGACATTAAAACTCACCTGAAGGGTCGCGATTAATAATTGCATAAATTGGGACTATTGAGATGGCGACCATCTCAATAGGTAGAGGCACCTACCATTGAGTCTGACGGTCTGAGTTCAATCCCCAGGTCCCACAGAGTAGAAAGAGAAAATCAACTCCTGCAAGTTGTCCTCTCACCTCCACATGGACACCATGGCACAGGTACCCACATACATGTACACCCTCACTAAATAAATAAATGCGGTAAAAAAAACACTTTAAAATACTTATATACATTAGCTGTGTGTCATAGCCTATAACCCTAGCCCTGAGGAGGCTGAGGCAGGAGGATCTTCTTGACTTCAAAACCATCCCGGGCTCTCTAACAAGACTCCTTCCCTTCCACAACTCCTGAAAAGGGCACACGAATTACTTCAGTGTCTTTAACCAGTTCCCTAAGGGTTGTGACTCTTCCTTGTTTATATCCCGTTTTCCCTATTACCATGATCTTGCACATCAAGCATCACTCAGATGAAGGCTTATTTCTTGAAGGTAAATTCATTTAAACTGTAAGCCCCAGGTGGGTGCTGGGATCTGGACTCTGGACCTCTGCCAGAGCAACAAGTCCTCTTAACTGTCAAATCGTTTCTCTAGTCCTTGATTCTTTATTTTACTTTTTAAATTGTTTTATGTATATTTGTGTGTGTGCCTGGTGCTTTAGGAGGTCAGAAGAGGTTGTTGGATCGCCTCGGGCAAGAGTCACAGACAGCTGTGAGCTGCCATGTCAGGGCTGGGAATGGAACTTCAAGAGCAACAAATGCCCTTAACCACTGAGACAACTGTCCAGTCCTTATTTTTTTAAAATAAAATGTTCTAATTACATTTATTTATCTACCTATCTATTTATTTATTGTGTATGTGCATGTGTTTGTGTGTGTGCCTGTGTGTGCAACCATGTCATGATATGAATGCCAAGGTCAGAAGGCAACTTGCAAGAGTGGGTTCTCTCTTTCTACCATGTAAGTCCTGGGGATTAAACTCAGGTCCCTCAGCTTTGCAGCAAGCACCTTTACTTGCTGAACCAATTTGCTGACCCTATTTTCCGACTCTTTTTGACTTAATGAACAACCGAGAAATAATCCATGTTTATAATTTGCATTTGTTTGATTACTGCCAATTATAAGGCTGGATTTTTTTTTTTCTGCACCAAGAGCTTGAGAGCAGCAGAGATGGCCCAGTTGGTGAAGTGCTTTCTTTGAAAGAATGAGAACCTGAATTTGATCCCCCAAACCGACATTTTTCCAAAGAGCTGGGCATGGTGGTGGATTGCATTTTTAGTCCTGTTGCAGGATATTTGTTCAGCTCTGTAAGGATGTGTTGCTGCTTTACCTTGCCTGCCTAAGGTACCTGACTAGTCTAATAAAGAGCCAACCAGCCAATAGTGAGGGAGAAGGGAGAGGCAGTACTTCCAGGCAGGGAGAGTAAGGAGGAGGAGGAATTTAGGTTTGGGGAAGAAAGAAAAGGAGATGACAGGAAGCCGCCAGGGGCCAGCCAGCCATGGAGAAAGCAGGAAAGCAGGACGTATAGGATGGAAGAAAGGTAAAAAGCTCCAGAGCAAACATAGATGAATAGAAACAGGTTAAAGTTAAAAGAGCTAGTGGGACAAGCCTAAGCTAAGGCTGACATTCATAATTAATAACAAGTGTCTTTGTTTGGGAGCTGGTTGTCAGCCCAAAGAAAATGCCAACTACATAATCCCAGTGCTGGGGTTTAATGGCCAGCCAGCCTGTCTAACTGGTGAGCTTACCAATGAGAGATTCTGTCTCAATCTAAAAGGGTGGATGATCCCTGAAGAACAATGCCAGAGGTGCGTGCTCTCTCTCTCTCTCTCTCTCTCTCTCCCTCTCCCTCTCCCTCTCTCACACACACACACACAAGAACACACACACACACACACACACACACACACACAAGAACATACACATGCAAACACACATGCATAAGACTTGAAAGCAGGCCTGGTGGTGTATTGCAGTGGTAAGCTCTTGCACAGCAAGTTCGAGGCCCCGGGTTGCCCAAAATGAGAGAGTTTTGAATGCAAATAAGTAAACAAGAAAGGCCCTCAGAGATCCTCACCTTTGATGGGGAGGACCAGAGCACTCCTGGCTAAGGGCTTGCACATCCAACAGTCGACAGCAGTGACCCAGACAGTGATTGGAAAGTCCCCAGGTCCATTGCCGACCACGTGGATAGTTGAGGTTAGATTCTTCTCGGTCTTGGCAGTGAGGATTAGTGGTGCGTGGATCCAGTGGAAACGGTAGAGGTGGGCGTCTGCAGGCAGGGACAGGTTGCCATTGTCCTTGACCACCAGGCTGGCTGAGATGGTCACTTCTGTGCCAATGGTAGCGGGACCATCAGTAGTAAGACTAAGATTATAGGGACCTAGGAGACACACGCAGGCCAGGTTTCAGGAAGGCAATGAGGAATCCTTCAGCAACCTTTCCAGTCATCAAAGACAGCAGTGAGGCCAGCAAGATGTCATCACGTCAAATCTGACGACATGAGTTTGATTCCCAGGTCAAAGAAGAAAGCCAACTCCCCCAAGTCTTCCTCTGCCCCCTTCAAATAAATGTAGCATCACAGATTGTCCCTATTTATTTACAGGGGATCCTTACCAAGACCCCTACTTGATGTCTGAAATCAAATCAAAGACAACACCAGACCCAAAATATTCCATGTTTTCATCCTTGTTCATTCATTAGCTCACTCATTCATACATACAGTTCATGTATGTATACAGAACTTTAAATCAGGCACAATAAGAGATTAACAATAATAACTAATAATAAAATGGAACCAGCCCGGCAGTGGTGGAGCATACCTTTAACCCCAGCATTTGGGAGGCAGAGGTAGGTGGATCTCAGTGAGTTCGAGACCAGCCTGGTCTACAAAGTGAGTTCCAGGACAGCCAGGACTGTTACACAGAGAAACCCCGTCTTGAAAAACCAACCAACCAAATAAATAAATAAATAAAATTGAACTAAGATTGGTGGTGCATGCCAGTAATCCCAGCACCAGGGAGGCTGAGGCAGGAGGACTGAATGTTTGAGCTCACCCTGGGCTACATAGTGATCGTGTTCAAGGCCAGTTTGGGCTATACAGTGGGGCTCCAGCTAAAGAAACAGAACAAAGCTGGGCAGTAATGATTCACACCTTTAATCCCAGCACTCAGGAGGCAGAGGCAGGCCTACATACTCCAGACTGGTGTTGAACTTGTGCCAGTCCTCACCTCCCTGTCTAGAATGAGCTGATAGAAGCTCATGCCACCACACCCAGCCGGGCTCCACTCATTTCAGGAAGAGCCACGTTCCCAGCCTAAGTCCCTGTTTGGGGCTCAAGCCTTCTTAGGCATTGATACAGCAAGCAGTGTGTATTCCCTTTGTATTCTGTCTGCACTGTAACCAAATGTAACTAAGTGTAAATTAGCCTAATGTTGCTGCTTGCGTCTACTTAAATCAAGCTTTATGTTTCTCAGGCACTGCACCACCACCACCACTACCACCACCCTTCCACCCTCCCATTCTCCCCACTCCCCCCACTCCCCGTGTTTAACGACAATGTTGTGGCTAGTGGTCAGTCTTCCGCAGTCACACACAATACTTCTGTTTGCCCAAAGCTCTATTTCCCATCGGTGATCCCTCTGAACGTTTGCTCTCTCTTCACTTCTTGTCAGGGGGTAAAAAAGAGCCCGCTGGGATCAGGTTGGGGCTGGGTATATAGCTAAGTGGGTGGAGTGCTTGCCAGGAGTGAATGAAGCTTTGGGTTCCAGTCCATGAATAATGGTGACAAACACCAATAGTCATAGCACTATGGAGGTAGAAACAGGAGGTCCACAAGTTCAAGGCCATCCTCAGCTACATAGTGAATTTGAAACCAACCTGTGCTATAGAAGCATTCGTTTAAAACAAAACCAAACCAAAAACCAAAAACCAAACCAAAGCAAAACAAAAAGCCAGCTGTCCAAAACAGCAGCCACAGGCCTCTGATTTTCTCTTTTCTGGCACACCTCTCTCCTTTATGTCACCATCCTATCCTTTTTCCAGCTCCCCACCCCCGTGCAGTCATCTGGATCTCTGCTCCTTGCCCTGACCTATGCCCCACCTCTTCTTGCCAGAGCAAGCTCCTAACATTTGATCTAATGTAGTCAGCCTCTTTAACTCTTGCAGTTCCAGAAGGCACACAGTGGTGCACACTTTTAAACCCAGCACTCAGGAGGCTGAGGCAAGTGAGTCTCTGTGAGTTTGAGGCTAGCCTGGTCTACATAGTGAGTTCTAGGCCAGGCAGGGCTACATAGTGAGACTCTGTCTAAAAAATAAAAAAAAATTCCCAGTACCCAGGATGCTGGGTCAGTGGGGAACAAAACTTGCTGCTAAAGCCTGATGACCTGAGTTTGACCCCGGGGTATGCAAACATTCTGCTGAAAAGAAAAAAAAATCTAAAAGTAAAAAGAATGCCCATTCTACCTTCTGTCCTCCAGTAAGTTTGTAGGATGCTTTCCCATTCCCTGACCCTCAATGCTCTCCTGACAGACTGGGCTCGTTACTGTCACAACTATACTGAACGGAGACTTCTCTCCCAGTGTGCTCTGAATTCCTTGAGGACGAGAGTTACCTGCATCTTTATTGTGCAAGCAAAACGTTTACCGTGTAGTAAGGAGCCAGGGACACGGCTCTGTGGGGATGAGGACTTGGGTTCAATCCTCCAGACCCATGTAAGAAACAACCAGGCATGATGAGGTGCACCTGTCCCTGGACTGGAGGCAGCAGGGACAGGAGATCTTTGGGGCTTGCTGGCCAGTCAATCTAATGGAATCAGAGAACTCCAGATTCTACTGTGTTTAAATTTTATTAAAACTAGGATTTGGGCCTCAAGGTCACATTAGTAAAAACCCAAATGTCTATATCACAACCATGTGTTATTAGTGGTCAGCATGAGGCTGAGCCATACATAGGTGGACAGCATCGGTGGAAGACATCCCAGGTCTCCCTGTCACCTCCAAATACAGGAGCACACACACGAATGCATGTGCACCATCGTGCATACCCATGCATGCCCACAAGCACACATACACACATATGCCCCCCCAACATGGCCACGAGTGTGCGTGCATACCCACACACGCCCACAAGTGTGCACACTCATACACACATGCATACACACACATGCACACACACACGCCCATGAGTGCACACATCCACAGGCGTGCACACACATACACTCATGCACACACACATTTGTGCACTACACATACACAAACCATATGGTAAGTGTTCAGTGGTACTTCAGAGTCACGTGATTACCTAGAAGGGAAGATGTGGCACAAAGTCCAGGCCACCTGACACTGTTGCAGAAGACTGTTCACCTGGGGACTACTTTCTGAACCCCTTCTGTGTGCCCCACCCCCACAGGTGCTGGCGTTACCTAGCATGGACCTGTTCTTCCTCGGGATGAGTCCACAGGATACCTGCTGGAGTCTTCAGCAAAACAAGGAGGAGAGTCTGTGTGCAAATGTGCTCCTGTTTATCTCACGAGGACTTTGGCTTCAGTCTTTTCTGTTGCTCTGCCCCCATGTTCCTATTATGAATCCCTTTTCTTCAAATCCATGTGTTGAGTTATAAAGCTGTTTGAGCCAAAATGCTAAAGGCATAGGCCACTACTGCTATCCAAGATACCATGGGTTTGAAGGTTAATATGGTCACCATGGTGGGGCTTAGTTTAGTTTAGAGACAGGATCTCTCTGTGTAGACCAGGCTGGCCTTGAACTCACAGAGATCCATCTGACTGTATATGCAATATGACCAGCTGCCATGGCCCCTGCTGCCATAAATTCCCTGACATGATGGACTCTATTTTTGGACACTTATTTATCATTTTTGGGAGAGGGTGCATGTGTGTGTGTGCTCTTGAACATACATGTGCGTGTGTGTATCACAATGGACATGTAGCAGGAGGGTCAGTTTTCTCCATCTAACATATGGGTTCCAGGAACCAAATTCAGGTCTTCGGCTTTGGCAGCAAGTGCCTTTACCCTCTGAGACATCTATATATATAGCCCCATTTCCTATTTTGTCGTAGCATTCAGGCAAGCACATAACACAAAGGAAAGGGCTACTGTTGCTATCCCCTGGGGTTTTATGCCTTCCCTCTAGTTGGCAGGCAGCATATACCTTTCCTCAAGGGCTCTTACCTGTCACCCCTCCCCCTCCATCCAGCCCCTTCTTCCTCCCACTCAAGTGGAGGAGGAACAAGGACCAGAGTGAGGCTCTAAGGTGGCAGGGACACTAAGCTGCATGTTAATTGCCATCTTGCATCTGCAGTGAGATTGGGCTGACGCAGATCGGTTGCCATGGAAATGGAATCAGGGGGCAGCTGGCTGGAGCCGGGAAGAAGGCGGGCCCACTGACGATATTGTTGCAAATGGCTGCCTAGCTCCTAGGAATTCCCACCAGCCCTGCCTGGAAGAGACCACAATGGTCTTTAAAAAAACACAAAAAACAAAAAACGAAAACAAAACCCAAAAAAACAAAAACAAAACAAAAAAAAAAACCCTTAAAACAGAAGCTGGACTGGAGTGATGGCTTAGAGGTTAAGAGACATTGCTGATCCAATAGGACCTAAATTCAGTTCTCAGCATCTACTACGGACAGCTCACATCCAGATCCTGGGGATCCAATGTCGTCATCTCTACAGGCATTCAAACACGTGTGCACAAACACTCACAATGATAAATGTGCATGCACATAAATAAAAGTAAATTTAAAAATTAAAAAGAAATTAGAAACAAGCTGTACCAGGCATGGTGGTGTACCATGTCTTTACTGCACTTGAGAGGCAGAGGTATGCAGATCTCTGTGAGTTCAAGGCTAGCTTGGTCCACATAAATGAATTCCAGGCCAGGTGGGGCTACATAATGAGACCCCCGTCTCAAAACAGAACAAAACACCACCAACAGTAAAAACACCCAAAACAAAAACAACAGATTGGAAGCTGGGGCTGGGAATATAGCTCAGTTAGTAGAGTTAATACCTAATGAGGCCCCAGGATCTATCCCCAGTACCTCATCATGCTGAGTATGGGGGCACACGTCTATAACCCCCAAAACTCTGGAGGTGGAAGCAGGAGGATTAGAAGTTCAAGGTCATCTTTGACTGTTTCCATTAGAGACCAGCCTCCCAGGTCACATGAGAGCCTGGACCCCTTTTACTGGGCCAAGGTGACCTCCTTCTTCCTCTGGGCTTTTGGGAAGTGTCCAGGGTACCCAGGCTAAGGTGGGCAGTGAAGATGCTTGCCAAGTGTGGCTGAAGGAACCAGAGCCAGAGCATCCCCTGTGACTCTGCTTGTCCAAATTCATCTTTCACGTTTGGGAGCCCAGATGAATAAGGAGCACAGGCAGCCCAAGGCACCCCTGGAAGCACTCAAGTGACATAGCGCTAAATGTGCCGAAACAGAAAGAAGGGGCAACTGCCTCAAAAGCATGGCCCCAGTGTCCTACCAGGTTTCCAGGTTTCAACGTTTCCCCATGGTACACACGAGGCCTGGAACACTCTAGAAATGGCTACTGTGGCCTTTTCACACGGCACATGCAGGCAGTGAAAAAAATTGTCAAACACCTCTGTGATGGTCTACATAACACAAAAATCTACCTGCTTCTGCATCCCAAGTGCTGGGATTAAAGAGAAGTCAGGAGGTCAGGAGTTCTAGGCCAGCCTGGGCTATATAAGATCCTGCTGGAAAAAAATTTACTTTTATTTTAGTGTGTGTGTGTGAGTAGTGGAGACTCATGCTTATAATCCCAGTACTGGGTAAGGGGAAGCAGGAGGGTGCAAGTTAGAAGCCAGCCTGGGAAATTCCTGAAGACCTCATCTCAAAATAGATATTGCCTGGTATGATGACACATGCCTTAATCCCAGCACTGGGAGCCTGAAGAAGGAGAATCTCTGAACTCGAGGCCAGGCTGGCTGCAGAGTGAGTTCCAGGACAGCCAGGGCTATACAGAGAAATCCTGCCTTGAGATAGATAGATAGGTGAGTGAGTGGAGGGAGAGAGGAATGGATGAGTGGGAGGGTTGGTGAGTGGGTGGAGGGAGACAGGGATGGGTGAGTGGGTGGAGGGAGAGAGGGATGGGTGGGTGAGTGGAGGAAGAGAGGGATGGATGAGTGGGAGGGTTGGTGAGTGGGTGGAGGGAGAGAGGGATAGGTGGGTGGGTGAAGGGAAAGAGGGATGAATGGTTGGGTGGATGAATGAATGGATGGATAGACAGACATATTTTATTGTGTATTTCTTGTAATTTAAAGCACATAACCTCTAGAAATATAAGCCAGTGGATCAGGGTGTCCATTTCTAGATGAATTCTATGTTGAATTTCCAGGAGAGGAGTAATTTTATATATGCAAAATTCCCACAAAATCCTCTGATGTATGCAAAAAACGCAGGTTGTTTTTTATTTTTAATTTACTTCGTGGCTCTGCCGTTCTCTCAGATCTGCACCAGGTCCCCTCTCCCCATTCCCCCACCTCTTTTAATGGGCGGATGTGCGGTGAAGAATGATGTCTTTTTTTTTTTTCCAGCTGCTCACAACCCACCGGTCTCTGACTGGGTCTCGAATCTGGGTCGTTTGTTACTCCTAAAATGGGGTAGGAAGGTTGATGTTGGTCTTTTCATCACGGAGAGATGGGTCCTGGTGAGCCTGGGGAAGAATCTGTCGGCTCAAGGTCCCATTTTTAAAAAATCATTCCCAGGGAGGAAATGGCAGACTGGCCTCCTCGGCTGTAGACTAGTACCTGCGCCGCCCCTAAGCCAAAGCAATCACGGTGGAAATCTCTAGAAAAAGGCGACATCTTAAAACAAAAGCGCTGCCCCATGCAGGCAATGGGGGGGCTGTTCTCCCTGGGGAAGGCTGAGGCGCAACGACCTCTCTCCCAGCCCACCCGGGGTTCCCAGCATGCATCCATGCTCCCTGTCCCTCCCCTAGTGAGTACCAGTCTCAAGCATCGGGATGGATGTGTTTCCCAGGGCAGAGTGCTGGAGGCAGGCATCGAGGGAGAGCAGAGAGACACCCCTAGTGCTGGGCGACTTCTGGGCAAAGGGGTGTCCAGCAGGAGTACGACGCCCCGAGTCATCTCGGTAGCTCAAGTTCCAGATAGCACTGGACAGCTCCAGGCAGGCTCTGGCTTACCTGCAGCCACCCTCGCTGGACCCAAAGGCAGGAGGCAGGCGAGCCAGAAGACGAGGTGGAGGTCCGACCAGACATCGGCGGCCTTGGCCATGGCGCAGCGTGAATGCCGAGGGGCTCCGGGCGGATGCGCAAGGAGCAGGGCTGGAGCTCCGCAGTGGCGGCTCCGTATGGCTGTGCGTGGAGACGCAGCGCTCGACTGTCCCCGCCTGCAGCCACCTCCGCCCACACAGCCCTCCCGGAGCCCCAGAGTCCCTCCCCTCAAGGGATCACAGAGGCCAGCCTCACTTCACCAGGTGCGCATGCTCTCTCCCCGCATCGTGCTTCTGTCGGGTCCAGAGCCATCTTTCCAGCCTGAGACAGGGTCTCTTTACTGAACCTTTAGCTCATCAAGTTATTAGACTGACTATCAAGGAGCCCCTGGAGTCTGCCTACCTCCATTCCTCCCAGCACTGAGGCTACAGATGCTCATGGTGATACGAACTCATATCCTCATGCTTGTGCAACAAACAACTCACCAAGCCCCCTCCCTAGCACTTAATCTCTCTTACTGTCTTTCATTACTTTGTATTCATTTTGTACTTACAGAACGTCTCCACTCAAACTAGCTACAGTTCCTTGGGGCTAGCCCTACTGGTGAATGCACACACTTGCCTCATGGTGGTGGTGCACGCCTTAATCCCAGCACCTGGGAGGCAGAGGCAGATGGATCTCTGTGAGTTGAAGGCCAGCCTGGTCTATAGAGCGAGTTCCAGGACTGGTACTGGGAAACCCTGTCTTGAAAAAGAATTCAATGTACACAACTTAACTGTTGTTGACTGGTTTTTTTTTTCTTTTTCTTTTTTTTCTTTGTTTTCTTTCTTTCTTTCTTTCTTCCTTTCTTTTTTGAGACAGGTTTCATGATGTAGCTCTGACTATCCTGGAACTAGCTCTGTAGACCAGGCTGGCGTCCAACTGACAGAGATCCGCCTGCTTCTGCCTCCTGAGTGCTGGGATGAAAGGCGTGTGCCGCCACTGCCCAGCTTGCTTTTGCTTTTTGAGACAGGTTTTCTGCTGGGCATCTCATGCTGGCCTGGAACTCACTTTGTAGCCATGTGGCACTGTCTTCTTGGAAGGACAACTATGCCCCTGCTCCTCCTGAGATGCAGTCAAAGTTTCCCCTTGCATAGGTAGAGTTCCCCTGATCCTGGTAGGCTTCTGTACTCTATACACTGTAGTACTCCCCAGGGCCACAAGCTCACACACAAGGCAGAATTGCATACTGCTCACTAAAAGGTACATGAGGGAGTGGTTGAGAGAGCAAATGAGGGTCCAACGACTTTCCCCATACTTCTCTTTCTATCAGGGAAACCCAGCACTCAATAGGCCCAATCTTGAGGGTCTCTGGCAAGTAGTTGCAGCATCTTGGATGAAGATAGTGGCTGTCATGCTCAGAGGACCAGGGACCAAGGATAGATATGGCTAATAGAACCTCATTCATTTCAGCGGTGTTCTGTTTGAGCTAATTTTTCTGGGTAGTAGAAAGTTCACCTTTATTATCTATCTACCTAATTCTACGTGTGTATGTACATGTGTGTATGTGTAGTCAACCGCATGCTAGTGTGTGTATGGAGGTCCAGAAGGTGACTTGCAGGAGTTGGGTCACTCCTTCCACCACCTGGGTCTTTGTTTTATTATTTTTTTTTTGAGACAGGGTTTCTCTGTGTAGCTTTGGAGCCTGTCCTGAAACTCACTCTAGACCAGGCTGGTCACGAACTCACAGAGACCCACCTGCCTCTGCCTCTGCCTTCCGAGTGCTGGGATTAGAGGTGTGGGCCACCACTGCCCTGCAAAAATTGAGATTTTTTTTTTTTAAAAAAGAACTCCAGCACACTTAACAATTGCTTAAAGTCTGTGATAGTGTGAATATGTATGGTCCCCATAGACTCATGTATTTGAATGCTTGGCCCATAGGTGGTGGTACTTTTTTGGAGGTGTGGCCTTGTTGGAAGAAGTGTGTCACTGTGGACTTGAGCTTTGAGGTCTCATATGCTCGAGCTATGCCTACTGTGTCACACGGTCTCTTGCTGCCTGAGGATCAAGATGTAGAACTCTCAGCATCTTCTCCAGCCCCATTGCTGCCTGTACACCACCGCTTCCCGTCATGACAAAAATGAACTAAACCTTTGAACCTGTAAGCCAGCACCAATTAAACATTTTCCTTTATAAGAGTTTCCATGGTCATGGTGTCTCTTCACAACAACAGCAACCCTAGCTAAGACAAGGCCTTTCTCCTTTCCCTGCTGTAAATCTGCAATTTTTAAAGATTCTCACCAGAAGATTCATTTTTTAGGAAGAAGACATATACTATAAACTCTGACTGAACCTTTGCAGCTTCTTGCTTTAGTTTATCAGATTATAATGCCATCCTAGGCATGTGCTGATCCATCTACCATCTCACTTAACAAACAAACGACAGGAGATGAGGGGTGAGTGCAGGCATCCACAGAAGCCAGAAGAGGGCACTGGAGTCCCTGAAAGAGGAACTACAGGCCATTGTGAGCAGCCTGACTTGGATGCTGGGAACCAAACTCAGGTTTCCTAGAAGAGAAGTAAGTGCTTTTCTCCCGAGTCATTTCTCCATCTCCTATTAGTGATCTTTTGAGACGAGAGCCATCAAAATGGTAGATTTGGTTAATGCTAAGACAGTTAACTGCTTATCCTCCCTGGGAGAGTCCACACCCAGACAGACATAACTTTCTTTCTCTGACTCTCCCTTGGGAATCACATACCCACATGCAAATGTGTACGCTTTCCTTCTAAGCGCCTCTCTTTCTCTTAACCCTTCGGATGAAGCCTCGGTTAAAGTAACCTTTAACAAAACCTCCAACTCAGGGCAGCAGAACAGAACAGTCAAGGTTCTCCCGGCTGAGCCTGACGAATTCAGCCTCTGTGCCCCGCAGGGCAGAAAGAGAGAAACCTACTCCTGCACACTGTGCTTGTAGATGTGTCTTGCCATGCCAGAATAAATGTTTTTATTTGTTTGTTTGTTTACTTGTTTTTAAATCGGCTGAGTGTTGGGGCACAGACCTTTAATCCCAGCACTTAAGTGGGGACACAGAGGCAGGCAGAACCCTAAGTTCAAGGCTAGTTTGGTCTACAGGATGAGTTCCGGGACAACCAGGACTACACAGTGAGATTCTGTCTCAAAAAAAAAATTAAAAGTGAAAAATCTTCAACTCTACTTCGTCATTGTAATGAGCATAGTAGAAATGCCTTTTAGACATGTAAAAACATCTTAGGAACCCCACTATACCCCAAGCTGCACCTGATAACCGGAACCCAGTGACATCACTCACTCAGGATAACCAGAGTCCTAACTCCATGACCCCTACTGGACAGTTTATAAGCAGAGACCAAGAGCAATGCTCTGCTCTGCACACATGGAGAGATGCCACCTTGATCTGGCTTGCAGCTATAGCGTCTCCCCCAGGATCCTGACCTTTGAATCAGAGACTTCTTTTAGAGGCTGGACCTGATCTTAAGCTAAGACAGGTCAGAAGGTGGGCAGCCTTGGGGAGTTAGACTTAGGACCATAGTTAGGAATTTAGAGTATAAACCTTGTGTGATGACCCTCAGCATAATAAAACAGAACTTTTGTTATATTGACTATGTATGTCTACCTTGTTGCTCACAACACTGGCCATGTAACAAAATGGGAGGCACTATCCCTAGGCTGGTGGGCCTGGGCTGTATAGAAATGTCGCTGACCCTGAGCACAGGAGCAAGTCAGTAAACAGCTTTTCCCCCAAGGTGTCTGCTTCAGTTCCTGGCTTCAGGTTCCTGCCCAAGTCTTCCCTCAAAATAATCCAAATAAACCCTTTCCTCCCTAGGTGGCTTGTTGTCATGGTCCTTGTCACAACAGAGAGCCTGGAACATATCTAAGAACACACAGACAAGTCAGTCGCCTTTCAGTCCTTAGAATAAAAGATAACATCCCAGAGGAGGAGAGTTATCTGACAGAAGAATTGCGCCCTGGACGAATTTCTCTCTCTCTCTCTCTCTTTTTTTTGAAGGGCCCTAATAGGCCCAAGCATGGTGAATATGGCTCAGGCAGGCCTTGCCCTGCCCTTATTCCCTTTTCCTTGCTAAAAACCATTAGATTGCATTCCTAACGGTAGTCACAAAATTCTGTTCCCTCATTTAGCCACTTCCTCCTCAGGTTGACCACCAAGGTCTAGCTATCAAAGTATTGAAGTCCAGCAATCAAATGTCCCCTTTGGCTACCCGAAGTAACATGTCCGAACAAAATCAAACACCTCATCCTAAAACAGGGATTTCCCTTTACCCTTATAAACTGCCATTTGCCTATGGGCCTATGGGCCGTGCTTGTCACCTCTCTATCCAGAGGCAGTCCTTTGTCTCTCTGGGACAAATACCCCTTCACCCTCTTCCTCATCCTCTTTCTCCCTTGTTTGTCTCTGTTTCCCTGCCCTTTGTCCCTCTGGGGAAAATAATCTCCTTGGTGCTGAGAACTTGGTCTTGGGGTGTCTTGTGCTGATACTGGTCCTTTCATATTCTGTGGTAAATTCTGTGAGACTGGTTATTTTAATATCTCATTTGATATGGGTTGCTGACACCAAGTATCAGTGGCCATGGCCCAGGAATAGAGATTTGTGTTTCCCCAAATTCCTTGTTCCTATACGGTGACTTCTTCATGGAGTTTTTACAGTGGCGGGACAAAGAGAGTCATCAATCAGGGCACCTGTCACATACATTGGTGGAAACATTAGGAAGGAGAGTTAAAGCAAAGCAAGGGATCTATAGGCTTCAGATGCTCTCTGAGGACGCCCTCAGCTTTTGATTGGTTGGAAAGTAGTGCTCTGTACGTTCCAAAGAGTTCCTAATGGACACAAAGATGTAGGGTCAGGTAGAGAAGATGGCAATAAATGGCTATGAAGGGGCTACAGATGCCTAAGATAATTTGGCTCTGGGCTTGTACCATCCCAACCTCTCTGCAGTTGTTGCAGTTCATCAGTTGATCAGCTTTCAGAGGAGGTATACATATAACCTTCATTCTGAGTCTTGTATTCACAATATATACAATGGGAAATTATCAGGAATCTATGCTCAGTTGGTAAAATACTCACCATGCAAACAAGAGGACATGAGTTTGATTCCCAGAACCCACATGAAAACAAGCAAAAGCTGGACTTAATGGTAGATAGGAAGAAAAGATGGGCAGACCCCTGGGGTTTACTAGCCAGCAAGTCCAGCCTTAGACAATCCCAGGTCAGTGAGGGATCTTATCCCAAAAATAGCACCTAAGGAATGACACCTGAGGCTGACCTCTGACCTCTGGCTCACACATGCACACATGCGCACACACCCACATTCCCAGGATCGCATGCATCTCTCTCTCTCTCTCTCTCTCTCTCTCTCTCTCTCTCTCTCTCACACACACACACACACACACACACTAAAACATAAAAACCATGTAATTGCTTTTGTTATTTACTGAATTTGTCACTTTTGGCTATTTAGGAATTATCTTTTCAAGGTTTGTTTAATTATCCATTGTTGAGGTCTGAAATGAGCACTTTATAAGCACCTGCTTTAATATCTTATGTCTCTGCAACTAGCAATGGCTGGGGCTAAGTATCTGAACTTCAAATATTTTGTACAAGCTTGTAGGGTTATGTGTAAGCTAAATATATGTTATGAAACCAGTAAGTGATATTTATGAACATGTAAAAATCAGCATTATACATACAAAGTAGCCAGTGAAATTCTTCGGACACGTCTGCTATTCCTCATCAGTGCCATTCAGAGAGAAAACCTGCCATCCACACTATCCTCTCTATATCTACTTGCCTTAACAAAATAAATAGTGTGCTCTTGTATATTTAAGATGCAAATTAGTTTTGTTTTATTTTGTTTTTCAAGATAGGGTTTCTCTGTGTAGCCTTTGCAGTCCTGGAACTAGCTCTGTAAACTAGGCTGGCTCACACTCACGGAGATCTGCCTGCTCCTTCCTCCCATGTGCTGAGATTAAAGGTGTGCACCACCACCACCTGGTATAAGATGCAATTTGTACATAAAACAAAGTCTGCCTGTCACCAGCACTAAATGTGTAAAGTGTTCGAACTGTACCATGAATCTGTAATCAGAAGCAGCCAAACATGCAAACAATTGTGCACTCCAAGAAGTGCCTTTAAATAATTGAAAGGCACTGGACACCTAAGGATGACATCTGTAGTTTTCTTTAAGTGTTTCCTCTAAGGGACCAGAGAGATGGTTCAGTGGTTAAGAACACTGGCTGCTCTTTCAAAGACCAGGGTTCAATTCCCAGCACCCACATGAAGGGTCATGTGGTAATTCCAGTTCCAGGGGATCCAGTGCCCTCTTCAGGTCTCTGCAGGCACTGCTTGCACCTGGAGCACAGACATACATGCAGGCAAAACACCCACACTAATGAAAAGAAATGCAATCAATGGTTCTTGTTTTGTTGTTACTATCATCTGCTTTCTTGTAAAGTTCTTCAGCATTGTCTATTAACACCATAAGGAAACACCACATAGTAAAAGAACCTGACCGAAGAGCTGTCCTGCTGTAACTCCTGCCTGCTTAAAACCGGCTGGAGAGTTTTAATGGCCCTGGCTCCTGATATCTGACACTTTCTTCCCCATCACAGGTTCACACCACATGACACAGATCTCCTCAGTGGTGATGGACAAGACCAAACAAGATGATAGATCAGTGATGTCTTCAGAGAATATTGCTCAAAGATGAGGAAAGAAGTTGACTGAATAAAAAGGGAATCTTTCTGGGCAGAGTAACCTTTGTCTGTTATCTTCCTTAGGTTTCTATTGCTGTGATGAAACACTGACCAAAAACATCTTGAGGAGGAAAGGGTTTATTTGACTTCATTTCCCTATCACAGTCCATCTTGAGGGATGTCAGGGCAGGAACTCATGACAGAACCTAGAGGTAGGAAATGAAGCAGGGGGTGAAGGAGTGCTACTTACTGGCTTGCTCGGCTTGTTTTCTTATGCAGCCTATGAACACATGCCCAGGGGTGGCACTTCCTACAGTCTACAGGCCTGTAGACAGAAGTTTTTGTCTTGCCCAGTCTTGCAGCCATTCAGTCCCAAAGAAAAACACAGAGGCATATATTAATTATAAACTGTTTGGCCAATTAGCTCAGGCTTATTATTAACTAGCTCTTACAATTTAAATTAACTCATAATTCTTGTGTATGTTTAGTCATGTGGCTTGGTACCTTTTCTCAGTGAGGCATTCTCATCTTGCTTCCTCTGCATCTGGCTGGTGACTGTGTCTCTGCCTTTCCTCTTCCCAGAATTCCCTTAGTTTGGTTGCCCCACCTATGCTTCCTACCTGGCTACTAGCCAATCAAGCATTTTATTAAAACAATACAAGTGATAAATATTTATAGTGTACAAAAGCATTCTCACACAGCATGGGCCCTACAATATCAACCATTAATCAAGAAAATGAACCACAGACTGGCCAAAAGGACAACCTGATGGAGATGCTTTCTCAGTTGAGGTTTCCTCCTCCCAGATGACTTTGGCTGCATCAAACTGACAAAAAACAAACGAGCAGAGATGTACTTCAGTACTTGAGAAGCTGAGGCAGAGAATACCAAGGTTTCTGAAGCTAGCCTGTGCTCCATGATTAGATCCAGTCTACAAGCCAACAACAAAAATGAAGTCGCTAGTGCCGGCCCTTTCATGAACAGCGAAAACCTAGGGAGTATAGAGAAATGATCCTTGTGCATGGCTGCCCAGCACAGTCTTGAATGTGCTTGCACCTTGACTCTTGCTTGGACTCTGTTTATGGTATTTGCTTTGAACCCAGGCCTGCTTGCCTGAAGATTGACTTGTACAAATGAAGATGGGGCAACATAACTGTCCTGGAAACAGTGAAGGTATGCCAAACAGATACCGGCCCTCTGTTTGAGTACAAGACTTTCAAGCAACACACCCCAGAATTAACAGAATAGCTCCAGGAGTTTCATACAGGCAAAGGGAAAAAGAAGAAGCTTGGTGTTGAATGGAGGGAAAACTTAGCTCCCGAAAAAGATTCCTAGAGCTCTGATCACTTGTCAGATCACCTTGCAGGAGACACTGGAGCAGAGGTGGGCGTGGCCACACTTTAGGACTGCTGAGTTTGCATACTTTGTGCTTTATATTAAAACTCACCCTAATGTCAGGACCCTAAAAATGGACTGCGGTGTCACTGGACCTCGATATTTGTTCCTCTTCCCAATGTGGCCACTTAGATTAATTTTCTCTATTTTTTTTGTTTACTTTGGATTTTGAGACAGAGTCTCTCCATTATAGAGAATTCTAGAACTCACAGTGTAGACCAGGCTGGCCTTATACTCACAGAGATTCCCTACTTCTGCCTCCAGATTGATGATTAATTTAAAAAAAAAAAAGCTTGGACCACCACACCCAGTCTTTCTCTGTTCTTCGCTGCTGTCTAACAGGCCATTGGATAATGGGGGGGGGGCAAAGTCTAAGTGTTAAGGCTGCCAGGGCCCAGATATATGTGCCCCAAACAAATCAACTCAGGTCCTAGATGTCTATTCAAAGCAGACTGGAGTTTTCCAAAACTGATGACAAGACTGTTTCTTCTAGAATCTTCTACCCTCTATGAACTGATGGGCTGTGTTTCCCTCCCTTTTAGGTTATTGGGCTTTTGGCACTGCTCTGCTGCATGACTGACTTCTCGGGCCAGACTCTGAGAGGCCTTCTGCTGGGTCACCACCACCAGACCCCAGCTGTCCCAGATGGCAGCAAGCATAACTACTCTTGGTAGATCTAAGTCAGCAAGGTTTCACACCCTTGAGAGCCCAGCTGGTGAGCACACTGCCTGCTTCTTGGGATACAGCTCCACCCCCACCCTCCCAGCCTGCTGTCAGTGAAATCTCACAGCTGTAGCCAAAATTAGTGCGACCATCACCTGAGGTTGCTAATATTTGAGGTTCTTATTAATTAAACAATAGCTGGGAGAGAAATGAAAGGCACTCACCACCAGGCTGTATAAAATAACCCAGCTGGAAACTTCTACTGGGTAGCAGTGGACACTGATCATGGTTTCTACACTGTGCTACTCTATGACCACAATGAGAACAAAAATGGGCTGGAGAGATGACTCAGTGGTTAAGAGCACTGGTTGCTCTTGCAGAGGACATGGGTTCAATTCCCAACACTGACATGGCGGCTAATAACCATCCATAACTCCAGTTCCAGGGGATCCATTGCCCTCTTCTGGCATCCATGGGTACTGCACACATCCAGTGCATAGACACTCATACACTAAAAAAAATAAGGTAACTTTTAAGAACTAAAACATTTTTAAATATGTGAATGATAGTTGTTCTTAATTACATAATGTGTAACAGCAAAATGTTGTCAGAAAAATACATTGAGCATATCCCCTCCCATACATCCTTCTGTCCCCACAAGTCCCTTCAAACTCCATTGGTCACTTTACTTCCCTAGAGTTAAATCCCATATGGATTTGTATATTTCTATAAATCTCAGAACCACAAGCTCACTCTTTTCTTTTTCCTTCCTTCTTTGTCAGTTTCTGCATAGACCCATGGTTGGGTCATCAGGGCAGCTCTCTCAGGGCCAGTGAGGGGCAGGGCCAGCACTCCTGCTGCAGTAGCCAGTGAGAGGAAGGGTCAGATCTCCCGGAGCCAGCAAAGGGCAGGGCCCTCTCACTGTGGCACTTGGATTTCACTACATGGGAATTGAACCCATGTCCTCTGCAAGAGCAACCAGTGCTCTTGGCCTTTGGTGGTAAAACAGGCCACAGATATCAACACAGGGAGTTTGGCAGCATCATGGGCCAGATGACGCCATGGACCCAGGTGGCAGCTCAAGCCACTCAGATCAGTACGTACCCTGTGGAGGAATGATCCTCAGACACCAACATGGCCTCAAGTGACATCCCAGACCCCGGGCATTTTCATGGCCTTTGGTGATAACAGGAACCATGGACATCGGCACAGACCCTGGATATGGTAGGGTTACAGACCTAGACATGGCCCTTGGCAGCTCAGGCCCTGATGCCACCATGGCCCTGGGTAGCAGTGTAGACAACCCACATCTCTGCATTGAATTTTGAAGCTTCTTGTTTTACCTTCAACAAGTCTGAGACTTAAACATAAATGGATTTTAAACAGTCATCAAAGAATGAAGATATGAAAACTTCTATCAAAGTCTTCACGTTAGTGTGTACTTTTTCCTCATGGTAAGGAATGTTGCCAGCAGCTGGAATACCCTGAAGACCAGAACCCAGACTGCAACGCCTGGGGATGCAGAAGAGGCACACTGTTGCCTGTGGAAACCCAAAGGGAATAAACATTAGACTTCATAGAAAAGGAGAGGAGCCCAGCCTGGCCCGCTTAGTGAAATACATGATTGAGCACGGATGCGTACAGTTTGCTTCTGTTATTGTAACACTAGCCTCAACCTAAATATCTCTCAGGCCACCTAAGCATGGCCCTTTGTACACTGACATATTCCTGGGCACTTGTAGTGGGTCCTATGTGTGCCCTTGCGAGAGTGTGGGTGTGAGGATGTGGGCACTTGTCCTATTTGTACCTTCACCTCTGGTGACACATACGGTTGCCCAGATCTAGGGTACGTGTGATCATACCCACATGATGGCACGCTAGGAAACAGACACTAGAATGATCCACAGAGAGCATATCAGGACAGTGGGAAGACCCTAAAAGGAAATTAATTTTTCCTGGAACCCGTGTGGTATGGAGGGAATGTTTTGGAAACATCTTCTGCATTCTCAAAGCTGAGGGTCTGGCTGAAGCCGGGTTTCCCAGGTCAGTGTGTGGCGTGAGCATATGCACACAACTGTGACCCATTGTGCACATGCAAAGGCAGAAGGACAGAAGTTAGCAGCCCCGGTCAGCCCTAGAGAAAGCCTATGTGGAGGAGGCATCAGGCTGGAGGATCCCAGGAAGTGACCTCACTTTCTTAACAATGGTTCAGATGTAACTTGGCAACCTTGTTACCAGGTAACCAGAGGCCAGCAGCAGCCTTAAGTGACTGACTCCTCTGGAGGCACTGGAGCATTGAGGATGTTCTTTTCTCCTGTTTCCATAAATCTGGTGGCTCAAGCCGCAGAAAAGGCAAGGGTGGTCTCCGTGGTCACCTTTGGAGATGTTGGGTGTGCCCTCTCACACAATGCTTATGGCCATTTTCCAAAAGCAAAACCAAGAAAACACAGGCCAGCCTATAGCAGGAATCCTTTCTGGTCCCCCTAATCCACTGCAATTCCCGCCTGGGGCTGTGATCCTGTGAGAACACTGAGGAACATTCTTCATGCCCACTTTCCACTTCAGTGTGTGGTAATGGGTTGTGGATGTCTCTCAGAGCTTCCGCGTTTAAAGCTCCTTCCTTTCTTGGTCCTTACTGAGGGTAAAATGGGCCCAGACTCCCTATTTAAGCCCCTCAGGTTTGCTAACAAAACCCCAGACTTCATAGAAAATGTGGTGCAGTACCTACCGACTGCTGTGAAAACTGGGGACCACGACATCATCATTACTTTCCTTGGTGCCTACCCAGTTTTTGTCACAACCTGGGATGAGCTTGATCTAATAAAGCATGAGTGGCTTACACCGGGGTTCGGGCCCTCGAGCCCTCTGGTTTGGTTTTAGGAGGACACTGCTCTTCTCTGGGACTCTGTGTTCTCATAGGAAAAGTACGATTGTGTCCTGGCAGCGTCGGTCTCCTGCCTGTCCCTTAAAAATGACATGGCCAGAGATTGAGGGTGGGGCGATGAATCTAGTTTGTGATATTTACTTTTGCCCAAGAGGTGTCAAACACATCTTGTGCCTTGAGCAAAGCCTTTTTTCCATTTGGAAAGAAGGTTCTAGACCCTATCATGGTTATGTGGGATCAATAAAGTCAGACAAGGATCCCTGCAGTGGTCCCAGGAAGCCCTGTACACCCAATTAAACCTTAAAAGCAGCAGCTTGGCTTTCACCCATTGCATTCAAGTCCTTGAAGATCTGTGACCAGAGGCTCATTCCCAGGCCCTCCGCATGGAAGTCAGAAGAGTACAAAGAGCCCCCTGCACTCCAATGCCCTCCCTAGCTTTTATTCCTATACCAGAGTCAAGGAGCTCCCTCTAGATCTCTGATTGGTTGGGAACACAGCATTAGTGTTGACACCCTCATGAAATGCCACAGGTATGGGTCTTTCCAGGCTGACTGTATGGAGGATCATCATACAAAGACGTGAGTGGGCTTGGGTGATGAGGGAGGTAAGAGTCCGTTTTCACACAGTGAGATGTTTGGGGTGATAGGGTTGAGGACTAAGTCATTACCAGTCACCCTCCTCTTGGGATTCCCATAGAGGATGGTACCAGAGACTTCATGTGCAGGTAGAGAAAAACAGAGATCTCCAATGATCTCTTTGGTTCTGAGGAGAAGAGAGGAGGATGAAACTAAAGTGCCCTAGGGGAATCCATCCCCACCACAGCCCAGCCCAGTTTGCCCAGTCTGTCCTCCAAGGGCCAGAAAGTGTCTGGAGCCCTCTCCATAGAGCCCCTCACCCCTGACCACTATACCCAGAAGCACGTGTACTAAGGAGCCTTTTCCTCATCTGAGGGACCGCTGCCATGCTGGTAAAAGGAGGCCAGGCTTCTGACTCTATTTCCCACCAACGTGCTCCTTCCTGCAGCACCATACAATTCTTTCTGGCACTCTAGATGCAAAAAATGCCACAAGATTTTAGGAAGTCTCCAGACCATAAGATCCTGAAGAATTCCTTTGGTCTACCTGTGGCACAACATCCTGTTTTCAAACCTCCACCTCCACGTCCAGAAGCTGATATCACAGCTGGGGGAGCAGGAGTTCCAGGAAATGCATGAAGAGGAGGAGGCCAGAGGTAGGTGCCTGGGAAGATAGGAGGGAGTTTCAGTGTTGGGTTCTATCAGGGAATTCTCCAGAAGCCTTGACCTGGAAGCAGAGTTAGACACTGTTGTGGGATATTAGTTTAAGGTGTGTTACATTTGTTTATGCTGTGGAATTTATGTTTAATGATGCAAAGACGCGTTGTACTCTTTAATGTTGCATTTGTTTAACCCTGTAAAGCTGTGTTACTTTGCCTGCCTAAAACACCTGATTGATCTAATAAAAATCTGAATGGCCAGTAGGTAGGCAGGAGAGAGAAATAGGTTGAGCTGGTAAGAAAAGAGAATAAATAAGAGAAGAAAACCAGGGAAGAGAGCAAGAAGAGGAAAAGGAGGAGAGGGGGATGCAGAGGCCACCCACACAGCCATCTGTGTTGTAAGAAAGAAAGGAGAATAAATTTAATAAAGAAAGGTGAAAAGCCCAGAGGCAAAATACAGTTAGAGAAATGGGATAATTTAACTTAGAAAATCTGGATAGATAAAAGCCACGCTAAGGCTGGGCATTCTTAAGAAAGAATACATCTCCATCTTTTTAACTGGGAGCTGGGTAATGGGCCCCAAAGGTTAAAAAATAAAGCCATTACAGGACACCAGTCAGGTGATATGTCCTGTTATGGGAAGAGGGGAATGGGGATTCTCTGGCATGATTGAACCTTGTGTGATCAGCAAGGCTATCTCTGAGAAACTCACCCCATCCTGGAAACTTCTAGGCCGCTTTCACTAATGGTCCATCTCTTTCTGTCCATGGACTGTGGGTTCATCAGGGCAACAAGTCCAGAAGACCCAGTGTTGGATGCCTCAGGGATTCAAGATACCCTACATCTGAGACCAGCTTCTGAACCTCAAGGGAACACTGATGTCATGGACCCAGCAGTTGAGAACCACGTCTGCCAGAAGCTGGCCCAGTGCAGCCGACGCAGGAGATGTGCTTATAGATATTCCAGCTGCCGGGCAAGCACAGCTTACTGCTGTGCAATTAGGTGCCCCACAGCCTGTATTCCCTCTGCCTAATGTTGACTTGTCGTTACATAATCGAATTACCTGCTCGGTTCCACCCTGCACTGACTCTACACATAAGCTACTCTTCCTTTCTGTAGAGAAAATTTCAACTTCAACTTTGTTTAATTCATTTTTATTGTTTTCATTGTCAATATTCCTTCATTTTGGTTTAATTTTTTTTTTGTTCTTTTCATTGTTGGATGGCTGTTTAGGTTTAATTATTAGTAAAAATTGGCTTACTCATTTTAAGTCATATGGTTCAGGTATATGATGTCTATTCCCCATGTGTTGCAATTTACTCGGGTCAACTTATTGAGAGCAGCCCTGAGCTGAACAGGTCAATCCTGGAAGGAAGACCCTTGCAGGCCCTCCTGGCAATAGGGAGAATCAAACCACGGGTGTGACAGAAAATGGACAAATACTGCTGTGGCACCAGTTCTAGTTGATCTTAATAATCAAAACTCATAGTCAGGTAAAGTTAATGCTGAAGAGGAATGGCCAGTCACTAGGGAGTTCTTACCTCTACCATTGCTCAGATCAAAAGGGTGATCCTGTCCTCAGACTGCCTCCTCAGACTGCCCTCAGACCGCACTGAGTTCCTGTCTCCTCCTGCCTTATGTTCCTCTTTAGACAGGCACACCACTCCTGTCTCCACCCCTCCACCTCCCTAGTGCTGGATTAAAGGCATGGGATCCAAAGTGCTGGGATCACCTTAGTGTGAGCTCTCTTTCTCTTTTAGACAAATAATCTTGCTAACTCAGGGTGGCCTTGAACTAACAGAGATCCCTCTGTGTCTGTCTTAGGAGTCCTGGGATTGAAGGAGTGAGCTACCAGTCCTTGGCCTCTAGTGCTTAGCTCTGCACTCTGATCTTCAAGGAAGCTTTATTTGTTGAAACACAAACAAAATATCACTACAAAATCTAGTGGCAAGAAAAGTATACAAGTGTGAATGGGCAGTCCTGTGCTCAGTGGTGCCCCCAACAGTTAGGGACATTGTTTCTGAGCTCTGTCACACTGGGGTCATAGACATAGGTTTGCCTTTCTCCCTGGGCTGCCATTGTCCTCGCGGACAGCAGGGCCATGCAGAGAAGAGTGACGTCATCTTATCTGTAATGGTGCTCATCGTTTTCACCAACCCTGAACCCAGAGCTGTGCGCACACACTCAGTGCACCTGTGAAACTGTCGCACCCCACCCAAAAATGTTCAAACAGATCATTTTTATAAAGCATTGCAAGGCTTTCCCACGATTCTGGAGGTATCAACAAATGACAAGGTTGAGCCCGTGGATGTTTTACAGGTTTGTCTGTGGGCAATGGATTGGATGCAGTCTCACTGTTCACTGTGCACAGCCAACCCTCCACAGGACACAACTAGAGATCAGCATCACAAATGGCTCACTGTGGTCGTCATGCTGGCCATGTGAGAGCCCTCTACCACTTAGAGGGCACTGAGTGGAGCCAGGGCCTTTCAGGGTGTGAGGAGCTCATTTGGGCTCTCATCAGGGGACAGACATGCGTGAACATGCACACACACACACAGAGACACTCACACACACAGTCCACATCACTGGCCACCTAGGCATGCAAACTGGTGAAAGGTTATATACATCAGGCTAGTCCAGGTCTCATTGAGAAGAAGTGATCTGTACATATCACCTTGTCACAGAGCCAGCAGGTCCAATGTCTCTCAGGACTCAGTTGCCCAAGGATGCACTAGCCAGGCTGAGGGAATGGCCACTCAGGCTTCAGTTGGAGAGAAGCTTCCCTGTAGAACAATGGAGGACTGTCCAGCACAGAGCACAGAGAGGGACAGTGGCCAGAAGTAACTGACGGCAGTGGTCCAGCTGTCCTCCCTACACACGGGCAAAGCGAACACGTGAACTTGTCCTTTACTGTCTTAGTCAGGGTTGCTGTTGCTGTGAAGAGACACCATGACCACAGCAACATTTAGAGAAGAAAATATTTATTTGGAGCTGGCTTGCACTGTACAGGTTTAGTCTATTATCATCATGGTGGGTGGCAATGGCAGTATGCAGGCAGACATCATGCTGGAGAAGGAGCTTGATAAGCAGGTGACACAAGCAACTGTGTGTTACACATGTGTGCAGCTTTAGTAACAAAGTCCTCAAAGCCCACCTCCACACTGGCACACATCTTTCAACAAGGACACACCTATTCCAACATAGCCACACCTCCTAATAGTGCCACACCCTGTGGGTGCCATTTTCTATCAAACTACCATAATGACCAATCAATAGGTGTAGAAAAATTTTGAGGAATCGACAGAACATTTTTAGAGCTAGCAAACAATTCAACAAAGTCACAAAACAGGCCAACATAGGTCACATGGATGGAACTCACCACACAGCTGCACACAGCCACACACAGGGAGGAATCCAGATGAGAGCATTGACTTAAAGTCCATCAGCAGGACAATACGCAGACACAGCCATTCAAACAGTCATCGATTCTCTTACATCCTTGTCCCTGCTCTCCACACTGTACTAATGTTCTCTCCAGAAATTCTTATGGAAACGTCTGCAATGGGTAAGACGCTTAGCAGAAATCATAACATGGAGCTAAAAGGACAATAAAAGTAGACATGGCAGGTTCATAGATAAAGGACCATAATTGTAAAATTGTTCACACCAGACTCAATCTGCACATGACATTCAATTCTCTCTTCCCTAGCAGCTATCAACTGCGAAAAGTTCCTCAGAGAGGGGTGGGACCTAGAGAGCATCTCCCACATCTATAGAGGGAATATGTAGCTTATGTGAGATTGAGGGTGTGATCGCTGTCCAAGTCCAGAAGATAAAGTTCCTCCTCACCTTCCAAATTTTACATTCTCTGCACCTCCTCTTAAGATAGGAATGAATTTGATAACAGTGCATACAATTTAACTAAAAGATCTAGGTCTAAAATGGGCATGGTGAGCACATGCCTTCAATTCCAACATTCTGGCGGTAAAGCCCGGTGGATCTCAGTGAACAATTTCCAGAACAGCCAGGGCAACACAGACCCTGAGTCCCAAATAAATAAATAAATAAATAAATAAATAAATAAATAAATAAATAAATGGTTTCAAGATTATACTGCCCAACATTACTAGAACTTAAAGCACACATCAAACCCCACACACTAATAGTAGGAGATTTCAGCACTCCTCTCTCACCAATGGACAGGTCAACCAGACAGAAACTTAACAGAGAAATACAAGAACTAACAGATGTAATGAATCAAGTGGACTTAATAGACATCTATAGAACATTCCACCCAAACAGGAAAGAATATACCTTCTTCTCAGCATCTCATGGAACCTTCTCGAAAATTGATCACATACTCCGTAACAAAGCAAACATCCACAGATACAAACAAATTGGAGTAACCACCTGTGTCTTATCGGATCACCATGGAGTAAAGTTAGAATTTAACAACAGTTCCACCCCCAAAAAGCCTACAAACTCATGGAAACTGAACAGTCAACTACTGAACCACTCCTGGGTCAATGAAGAAATAAAGAAATTAAAGTCTTCCTTGAATTCAACGAAAATAAAGACATATCAT
This sequence comes from Ondatra zibethicus, assembly GCA_004026605.1. Classification (NCBI taxonomy): domain Eukaryota; kingdom Metazoa; phylum Chordata; class Mammalia; order Rodentia; family Cricetidae; genus Ondatra; species Ondatra zibethicus. The sequence continues at coordinate 46,013 of PVIU01011184.1, forward strand.
ACCCCAACCTATGGCACACTATGAAAACAGTGCTAAGAGGAAAGTTCACAGCACTTAGTGCCCACATAAAGAAAATGGAGAAAGCACACATTAGTGACTTAACAGCACATCTGAAAGCTCTAGAAAAAAAAGAAGCAGACTCACCCAGGAGGAGTAGAAGACTGGAAATAATCAAACTGAGGGCTGAAATCAACAAAATAGAGACACAGAAAACAATCCAAAGAATCAATGAAACAAAGAGCTGGTTCCTTGAGAAAATCAATAAGATCGACAAACCCCTATCCAAACTAATCAAAAGGCAGAGAAAGAACACTCAAATTAACAAGATCAGAAATGAAAAGGGGGACATAACAACAGACACTGAGGAAATTCAGAGAATCATTAGGTCTTACTACAAAAGCCTGTATGCCACAAAATTGGAAAATGTAAAAGAAATGGACAGTTTTTTTTAGATAAATACCATATACTGAAATTAAACCAAGACCAGGTGAACAATTTAAATAGACCTATAAGTCACGAGGAAATAGAAGCTGTCATCAAAAACCTACCAACCAAAAAGAGCCCAGGACCAGATGGGTTTAATGCAGAATTCTGCCAGAACTTTCAAGAAGAGCTAATACCTTACTTCTTATGTGATTTCTTTATATTTTGGCTTGAAGTGATTTTCATTCCTACTTTAAGAGTATGTTATATATAATGGCCACATGAAACTCATAATCCAGTCTCTCTGTTGTTTAATAGGATTCCTACGCGAGAGCTGCTCTCACGCACCAGTGTTTATATTGCATCTTCACCCGAGCAAGCTCATGCGCAGGCTTCCTCCCCATCTCCTATCTTTCTCTCGCTCTTTCTTCTTTGTCTCTCCTCCTGGTAGCCTTGAAACTACTTAAAGCAAATAGTATTTTTCTGGATGGAGAATTCTTCTTGGTTATTTTGAAATCAACATAAATACTACAAGGAAAGAAACACATTTTTCAACTATAATAGGCTTAAGTTTGAGCTAAGGTGAGCTGCTTCGGACATGTTTAGCTTTTCCACCACCCTGCAAAGTAGACTTCATTACACAAACTATAAAAAGCATGCTACTTTCCTTTCCTTTGCCAATTAGGCAGACATGGTATAAAATTGTACAGTTTCTTGGGATGGTAGCCCTGTAGCAAAAGTTGTGGGTGGGAGAGCAAAGTGACTGGTAAAATTGATTCCTAGTCATGTCCCCTATCTAGTAATCCCTGTGCAGTGCACCAATCCAGTTGCTTCACAGTGACCTCGCTCTCCAGTCACCAGATGCCCATTCCTGCTGTGACTGCTACCTTTGAAAAGTTCCAATGTTGTTCAGTTATAATTATATTAGAGTTAGGGGGTAGTATGAACCCCCCACAAAAATGGAAATTATATAAATGCTCAACAATTCAAAGTCAAATTGGTAGACAGAATTGTAGGCTCACAACTAAAGGTGATTAGAAATGGTCAAGTTCATCAATACTTCTGGCTTGTCTCCAGGGGAAAGATGTTGTTCAGTTCTCTGTATATGACCTTCCAAAGCACCTATGCCTACATATTTTACCTAAAATTACAGGAGATTATTTACATATGTTAATATGTTTCATTATTCATGGATATATAACCAGCGTAAGTTTAGAGGCATCCCACTATATATTGCTCATAGGCAGTTTTCTATAAACTATAAAAAGCTCTTACCATCCAACTGCTACTCTTACCATCCAGCTGCTTATGAAAGCTTCTTTCAAACTGATTTTTTGAAATAAACACTGACTTTATAATATCTCTTAGCCACAATTCCAGGAACTCGTCATCTATTCATGGCACCTAGACCTATGCCCCCTAGACCTATATCTCCACAGAGAAAACCTTTACCACTGAATAATGTCACCGGAAAGCCAGGAGTGCAGGTATGTCCATCGCTTATCTCCCCTCTCTCTCCATGACTGCATTTTACTGGCCAGCCCAACCCTTCTTGGTATGCTGGTGTAGGCAGTAGGCAATCCACTGGCGTGTGTGATAAGACACATGCTGTTAACTACAACTTTGAGGATTGAAATACTGACTCTGAGTGGGTAAAGAAACCATTCCTCCGTATCTAGACCAGTTTGCTTCTGAGATACCTGCATGCTTGGAGCTTGGAGGGAAGCTGACTTGACTTTCGACTTCAGAGTAGAAGTAGGAGATGCTGAACATGGCCAACCCTCAGAGATGCCCCATCACTGACTTTGCATTCATGTCATTTGCGAGGGTTACGGTTTCTGGGGGAGGATCTGAGCAGGCAAGCTGTTTACTTCCATATCCAGGTTCACGCTGTCATAGAATGGTCCACCAGACCTGGCTATGCACGTACTTCATCCCTCTTCCAGCTTCACAGAGACGTCTTAGCATCACCACTATGCTCCCTGTGGTCCTCAGTATACATCTCTGGCACAACAAAAAAACAAATGGCTTTGTACTGTTTGTTCTTATCTTCCTCACATAGCTTGTGAGCTGTGCAGTAGCAGGCCTTAGTGTATTCTCTCGGAAATTCTAGAGCCCCATTGAGTGCTTAGAATATGGAGGGAATTTGATAGCAGTAACTAAATGAATACATGAATGAAATGAAGAGCCAGTGAAAATTTATCCAGTTCAAAACAAAGCTTGACCTTACTCCCGCTTAGGGACTCTGCTAGCCAACTGTGAGTTCATTGTTGTTCTTCCCTTTCCATATCTCAACTTCCTAAATATTTGGTAGGTGGAAACTGGATAAAAGTATTAAGGACAGCTGTAAAGATGAAAGTGCAGAGGGTTCGTGTGGAGGGAGCTGGTGTCACTCCTTTTAGCAAGATAAAAAGCAGGCGTGTGCATGACTTCTATGGTGTTTCATGATTCTGGGTCAGTGGGTCGCAACCCCTTTGGGGGTTGAATGAACCTTCACAGGGGTCACATATCAGATATCCTACACATCAAATATTTATATTACAATTCAAAAACAGTATCAAAATTACAGTTATGATGTAGCAACGAAAATAATTTTATGGTTGGGGGTCACCGCAACGTGAGGCAGTGTATTAAAGCGCTGTAGCATTGGGAAGTTGAGAACCACGGCTCTAGGTTGTTTGTCCCCAATGTGTAAGGGAGGATTCAGCCCCTAACTTGTGCTTTGTGTCTTTCTGGGTCAAAGCCCCATGAATGCCGCATGAGGAGACCGGGTTTTCCCATTCCCTGAAATGTGAAGCAGCTGTGGCATGAGTGGCACTTGCTGTCAAGTGTCACTGATGAGTCACTGCCATGCCAGCGTGTGCCATGAGAACCCAGGGGACCAGCAGGTTCCCCGGGTGAGGCTGTGTTGTTCACTGGTTTTGGATTTGGGCTTATGGTAGCCTGTTCTCTGTCAAAAAGCATAGCTTTGGCACAGACCTTCTACCCCTGAGCCTGAGGAGTAGCCACAGCACCTCCTGTTTCCGGGAGTAGCTTAGTTCACTGCTGGCCATGCTCCACTGTCCACCTCTGAGAGAAAACGACTCCACTTCAAAGCCTAGCAACCTAGAAATTATAGTGGTCCAGTCCTAGTGATTCAGGAATCCACTGGATGTCTGGGTGTACTCTGAGAGTCTCTCACAAATGCTTTTGAACAGTCTTGGCTCCCATGTGACATCTACCAGTTGTGGCCTGTCTCTAAGTCTGAGGCCTCCAAGTCCTTCTTTTCTTGCCAGGGTGAAAATGTTGCTGACATTTCCTGCTGACTCTGTCAGCTCTGGAAAACACTTCTCTTGGTTTTGCTTGCCATTTTATTGTGGCCCACTTCCTCCAGGACCAAGGGCCAGAATCTGGGGAAGGGGGGTAGCGGAGCTCCATCTACCTGAATCGGTCATGATTGCACACTGAACCAGATCCTTAAGTCCAGCTAGTATCCCTTGACTAGTAGCCTGAGCAGGACTTCTTTTCCTAGGAGGAATATAAAACCCACTTATAAAACTCTGCTTACTGTACTAAACACTCAGTCTTGCTTGGACCTTGCAGCCAGACTTAGAGACTGATAAGTAACTTTAGCATAAAGGAGTTGAACATAGCAACTTAGAGGAGCACTATTCTAGCCACTAGGCCAGATCGCAGATGGCCCTGGGGATCGTTGTCTTCCTAGTCTGGTCATCTTCCATGTCTGCCAGGTCATCTCTGAGCAAGACCATTCTGTCTCCTTAACTTCTCTCACAGCTGACCAAATGGCTAAGATGGAAGTCTCATCCTTTTTTGTCACTTCCCTATTGGAAATCTTTTCATGGTCCATTTACCTTAAAATAGCATCCACAGCAATGATATTCAAGCTCGTCCATGGTCTGCTCTTTCTTGGCCGTCCACGCGTAGGCTGGGACTGGGCCTTCTCGTCCCTCAGCTGTGATGCTTCCCTGGCTCTTGCACGTCTGTGAAGACACGCTTCCCCGTGCTGCCCACTCTCCCCATAGACAACCACTCCCTCTCTGTGTCCCCTCAGTGACCTTATGTAGTTCTTTCACAGCATCAGTGATGCTTCAGTATCCTTGGCGCAGGGCATCTATTTCCATCAGGATCCAGGTCTCTCCAAGCCTGGCTGATAGTGCCAAGCCACACGATAAGTGCTTAATAAACGTTTATTGATTAAATAAATGGGAAATTTGGCGCTGCCCTTACTGCTTTGATTCTTCATTACAGGAATCATTTCCTCGAGCAGAGTGACTTCCCCACCGCTGAAGGCAACACTCAAACCTACTGGAACAGCCGCAGTGAGACCAGAGGCAGAAAAAAAGCATTTAACCACTCCTGCTTCCAAAGAAGAAATTGGTTAGTGTGTTGGTTCTCACTAGATGCTGTGCTGCAAGATGCTTAAATATTTCAAATTAGGACAAACAAAAGCTCGGGGGTCTCCTATTTCCTGTAATTTTTGGAATATTTGTCTTTTTGATTTTAGAGTAATATTTATCATCACACTTTTGCTATATATATCCTTGGCAGACATAGAAATGCCAAATTTTGTTTTGTTTTATAAAATGTAGACTATTCAATTACCAATTAAAAAATTAGACTACTAAATTACCTATTACTATGAACTACAGATATTTTAATTTAGGAATAAGTATTAGCTTATTGGTTCTAATTTTTAATCCACTACCGTTACACCCCAGAACATCTTGCTGCAGGAGACAATTAAAGGTCTTTTTATTCTGGATAAAAATGTATTGTAAGAATAGTAATGGAACTCCAACAACAAGCAATGTATCTAGGAGGAATGGTAATTATCATTTATCTGTACTGCTTTTGCCAATGTATTGTGAATTTTTCTTTATCTTTCACTGAATTTTTCATGATGTTTTTATTCTTAGGCAACGCAGCTGATTTTAGTTCAAGCCCAACAAAAGAAACCGATCATATTGGGAAGCCCAGATTCACAGGTATGTCTGGTTCTGCATTTTGAGTCTAGGCGGGACTATTCTGGTAGGAAGGTCAGTCATATCTTTATTGTGTAAATATTATAGGAGCTTACCACAATGTGGATTTTTCATGTTTCTGCAAGTCAACTGGGCAGTAGGTGCAGCAGACTCGAAGAGGCTAGCCTCAGGTCCACTCTGCATGCCTGTATTTTGCTGCCCAGGACAAAGAGTAACAGTGACCTAAGGAGAAACCATTTTCACCATAATACCAAGTAAATAGAGGCGATCCGAATAGCCACATTTGAGATCCTTTTTATGTTCTATCTGCACAAGCCCGAACCCAAACTTGGGAGAGCTTAACTCTTTCCATGGATGCAGAGATTGCGTTAAGATGCTGTGAAACGCTTTTCCAAAGCAGCAGTATTGCTTCACATTTCTGACACTATTGATAAAGGCTCTGGTTTCTCCACCTCCTCACCAGTGCTAGGTGCAGAAAAGTTTTAAGATGCTGTTGTCATTTTAACAGGTGCAAAGTGGTATGTAATTATGGTTTTAATTGACTCTTCTGGCCTACCCTAACAGAATTCCACAGAAATTTCCACTGGTTTCTTTTTCTCATAATTCTGAAGGCAAGGATTCTGAGATTGGCCTCTCTTCTTGCCTTGCAAACGGCTTCCTTCTCACGTGAGTGGGCACAGGACCTGTGCACTGTGCCTTTGAGTCCCTCTGCCTCCTAAGAACCCCAGGCTGGCTGGGATGAGGCTTCACAGCTTTCAGCCTCATTTAACTCCAAGTTCTAGCTTACGGTTCTATCTATTTCTTTCTGTATTTAAGCCTGTTGAGGGGACAGGTTTAAATTATTTGTGACTCTAATAAATTACCGACTGACTGAGCCTTGGCTTCATTATGTAAGGTGTTTTCTACTTCTGAAGGACATCTTGCACTGAAATCTAATTTGTTGTTATTTACATATCCAGGCATGTTCTTTCTGGACTGCATCATTTTTCCACCTTTTACTTTTTACCATAATCTAATCTCTTTATAGTTACACTGTACATATTTTAGACATCATGGCATTGGGTCTTCCTTTTCTTATACACTAATAGTCTCTGTGTTGTTTGTAGTTTATGAACCTTTCAAATTATTAGTGATACCTTTAGGGGTAACTGTTCATCTTGTTACTTGTTTTCTATTTACCTAATCTTTGCTCCCTCTCTCTTCTCTTTTGACCTCCCTTAAGTTTATGATTCTGCTTTATGTGACTTGTTCCTTATGACTCCTTGTCTTAGTTGTCCTGTGTGGACTGACAGTGTGCTTCTTTAACTTAATGCTGTCTGCCATCCAGTGACAAGGAAGAGCCCTACCCCAACATTCTTACATTCTGTGGATTCTTCCTTTCCTCCCGACCTTGCACTATTATTGTCAATATCCACTACATAAATTGGTTTTTATTTTGAAAAGTAAGTTAACTTTTATACTTGGACTAAAATATTGTGTTTAGGCATCCACACTGTTACTAGCACCTTCTGTCATTTTTGGGGGGGCACATTTGTCCCTTTGATGTATTTATTGCCTGTATATAATGTATATAGTCATTGTACTTATTGTATATAGTTTTCTTTTATTAGTTATAGCCTTCTTTTTCATTTTTTAGACAAAAGGGGAAATGCAGTGGCATTTCAATTGTATTTTCATAAATAAAATCTGTCTTAAGATCTGCGAGTAAAACAGTCCCACTAGTCAGCCTTACAGACCAGGCTATGGTAACACACACCTTTAATCCCAGTAGCCACAATGACACACACCTTTAATCCCAGTAGCCACAATGACACACACCTTTAATCCCAGTAGCCACAATGACATGCACCTTTAATCACAGTGGTGCACACCTTTAATCCCAGCTCTAGAGAGAAACACAAGCCGGGGTGAGACAGCTCTCACACACACAGTCTCATTCTGAGATTCCAGGAGGCAGGATCACCATTTCAGACAGAGATTGAGATAAGAGCCAGTGGCTGACTGTTTTCGTATCTTCAGATTGAACCCCAATTTCTTACCCTGAGTTTTTATTAATCGTGCTTCATATGATTGATATAGTTCTCATCATATTTTTTTGTTATTAAAGGTTTTTAAGTTTTAGCTTTTTTACTTGTAAGATAGAAGTTTGGGACATTTGAGGCCATTATTTCTATATACATATACATATATATATTCCTCATGGAAAATAGGAAACCTAGAGTCATTTTTGAATTTGTTACAATTTGTTTGGCACACTTTGCTTCTACATAGAGAAAAGGAGAGTTAAACAAGAAGTGGAAACAGACTGACATTCGGGATTGCAGAGGACACGCTGCTCAGTGGGGTCCGTGTGACCCCTGCTGTAGGCCTGATGCAGTGACATCCGGGATTGCAGAGGACACACTGGTCAGTGGGGTCCATGTGACCCCTGCTGTAGACCTGGTGCAGTGACATCCGGGATTGCAGAGGACACACTGGTCAGTGGGGTCCATGTGACCCCTGCTGTAGGCCTGGTGCAGTGACATCCGGGATTGCAGAGGACACACTGGTCAGTGGGGTCCATGTGACCCCTGCTGTAGACCTGGTGCAGTGACATCCGGGATTGCAGAGGACACACTGGTCAGTGGGGTCCATGTGACCCCTGCTGTAGGCCTGGTGCAGTGACATCTGGGATTGCAGAGGACACACTGGTCAGTGGGGTCCATGTGACCCCTGCTGTAGACCTGGTGCAGTGACATCCGGGATTGCAGAGGGCACGCTGCTCAGTGGGGTCCGTGTGAACCCTGCTGTAGGCCTGGTGCAGTGACATCCGGGATTGCAGAGGGCACGCTGCTCAGTGGGGTCCGTGTGACCCCTGCTGTAGGCCGGGTGCAGTGACATCCGGGATTGCAGAGGGCACGCTGCTCAGTGGGGTCCGTGTGACCCCTGCTGTAGGCCGGGTGCAGGGCACAGGAGCATAGCCTGAGCAGCTGTCTGAAGTTGACAGGAACACTATGCAGGGCAAGGGTGTGGGTGAGGAGACTAGGAATCTGGCAGAAAATATTTTCCACTGTGGGTAAAGGAGAACAAGGCAATTGTCTCTCCTTCTCCAAAACCATGTGATCTGAGCAACTTCCCACATAAACGTTACCTTGGCTGAACTGTCAGATTTCTTCAGTTTCCTTTCTCACGAAAGGGCAGCCTCTGTTCTGAGAGTCTGTGTCATCACCAGTGTCCCCAGGAATCTGCCGAGTCCCGGTTTCCCTTAGGGTTGAGACTGTAGATGCTGCTATCTTAATTCCTAAAAGTCAATCAGCTTTCAGTAGTAATTATCCATATCATATATTTAAACATTTAAAATAATAAGCAGAATTTTGTTTGCCATAAAGATGTTGAGCTATCAAGTTGGAATTATTTAATCTGATATACCTAATTTCTAGAACATCTTCATTTGGATAATATGTTTTTTTGAGACACAGTTTCTCTGTGTAGCCCTGCCTGTCCTGGAACTCACTCTGTAGACCAGGCTGGCCTCGAACTCAGAGATCTACCTGCCTCTGCCTCACCACTCGGCTAAGTTATATAAATCTCATGTAACAAGTCATGAGCAGAGTATACTTTAGATACCTAACCCACTGTCTTCATAATAATTTTCTTAGTAGATGCGAATGAGCTGCTCAGAGTCTGTCACAGCTAAGAATGTCACGGCCAAGGATGACATGTGGCCCTTTAGCTCTAGATCCACATCTGGCCATTGTTCTCTTAGTCTGTCCTGAAACATCAGACCGTTTCTCTTGAGGATCTCCACAGATTCCATGCTTAATTGTGGTGTTTCCACGGAATACCACTTGATTTCAGATGGGACGACCTACCAGCTAGCTGCCCAGGTAACACAGACGGCCGTTCTTCTAATTCCCAAGTGAGAAGCAGGGAAACAAGTTAACACGTTTGTCAGGTTCTCTCATTGTGAAGGCCTTTCCATGTTGATGAGTGAGCCCTGCAAGTTCAGAGAAACCTGCCTTTAAGTGAAATTTACGCAGACATTAAGGTTGAGGTTTTTATTTAATACAAAGAAAACTATCTAAGGAGCATAACTTAAATAAGCATTAGGTTCAAAATCTAATTCCTCAGCTCCAAACATCAAAGGGGTTTTATTATTTGGTTCACTGTTGCTGCTGCTGTTTTAGGGTCAGATTTGTTATAGCAGGAACAACATACCCCATTCCCCACCAAGAAGACAGCAAGAGACATGGCTTCCATTCAAGCGTTGTCCACCATACAGTGCTGGTGCGGGAGAATTGTCTGTATTCTGTCAATCATGATTTAAATAAATGCTGATTGGCCATTAGCCAGGATGTATAGGTGGGTCAACCAGACAGGAAGTAGAGGTGGGGCTATTAGACCAGGAGAATTCTGGGAAGCAGGAAGCTCTCTCGGCACTCCTTCCAGACCACCGAAGAAGCAGGATGTGACCTGCCCCACTGAGAAAGGTACTGAGCCATGTGGCTAACATTGATAAGAATAATGGGCTATGTACGTTATAAGAAGCCTGAGCTAATGGGCCAATCAGTTTATAACCTAACTTAGACTCTCTGCATGATTTTCTCTGGGACCTAATGACTGTGGGACCTGGTGGGAGGACAGAAACCAAGCAGGCCCACATGCTACAGAATGGCACCCTCATACTACACAGTGCTTTGCCTAAACTGGACTTTCTACCAAACTAAGCTATGCATCCAAAGCAATGGCCAGCAGACTTCACCAGTTAGAGCTTCTTCCACTGTGATAAGGCAAGATTAGTTAGTATTCCAATCCCCAAATGCTTTGAGAACTTTTGTCATCTGGTGACTGAAACTTGATGGAAAATGAGATCATGGTGTCTCGGGGCTAGAGGACAGCTCAGCTGTTAAGAGCACTTTCTGTTCTTTAAGCTCACGTAACTTTGATTTCCAGCACCCGTGTTGGGCAGCTCACAGTCACCTGTAACTTAAGCTCCAGGAATCCAACACCCTTTCCTGGACTTCCCAGGAACCTGAAAGCACATGTACATACGATATAAATATGGTATGTGTATATGTGTGTGTGTGTGTGTGTGTGTGTGTGTGTATTTTAAGATCATGTTTCTCGAACTTCAGTCAATTAGGTCAACCAAGACATAACACAAGTGTCTAATGTTTTCTTCCATTTTCAGAATATGAAGTTATATCCAGAAAAAATGGGTCATTTAGTGGGAAGAATAAATCCATTCAAATTACCAATCAATAGAAAACTTGAAACCAGATACAAGGTAAGACCCAGTGCTATTCCAGGTGACTTCTGGGAGTGGCATAAACTGCAGTCACAACAAAGAACAGAACAATACCTTCTCTGCCTTAAAGGAGGATCCTGCTTTAATTCTGGGTTCCTTTAATGAGATTTTGAATACACTATATCACATTTTCAAAATACTCTTGTTGTTATGAATAAAGGAGTTAATAGAATTCCTGTATAGATTTACAGTCTAAATGACAACCTAAAAAATAGGCCAATAGCAAATATTAATTATTTTTGTTTGTTTGTTTTTGTTTTTGGAGACAGTGTTTCTCTATGCAACAGTCCTGACTGTCCTGGAACTCTCTTTGTAGACCAGGCTGGCCTCAGACTCACAGAGATCCACCTATCTCTGCCTCCTAAGTGCTGGGATTAAAGGTGTGTGCTACCACTGCCCGGCTATGCAAATACTGACTTTTAAGTATCAAAATTTAGAAAAGTCTATGAACTAGAGATAAATGGAGTGTGCATGGCATAAACTAGACTTGAGGACCTGACGCTGATGCTGGAATGGGGGAAGGGAGGGAAGCAAAGTACTTGACAAAATGCTCCCTATTGGTCCAATGTTGTATTCATTGCTGCTCTATTACAGTGATGAGATACCATGGCCAAGGCAACTTATAAAAGGAAAGCACTTAATTGGGGCCTTGCTTACAGTTTCAGAGGCTAAGTCCGTGATCATCATGTGGGAAACATGACAACGGGCAGGCATGGCACTAGAGCAGTAGCTGAGAGCTTACAGCTTAACAAGATGGAGACAGAAAGAGCAAAAGACTGAGTCTGGCTTCTGGAGTGAGCTTTTGAAACATAAAAGTCCACCCCCAGTGACACACCTCTCCCACAAGGCCACACCTCCTAATCCTTTCCAAGCTGGAGGGTCCAAACATTGAAATACATGAGCACATGGAGGCCATTCTCATTCAAACCACACAGAAGCAGCAGCCCCTTGCTTTGGAGACTTCTTACACTGAGAAGGAGAATAGATCCTTTGATCAATAGATCCTGGTGATCAGTTGCGTATTTTATACTGTTTATACATTAAGATGAGGTCATTCATATTTCAGTATAGTTTTATGATCTCTTTTTAGTTTAAAACATCCATTCATTTTATTACTGAAAGAAAAATGAGGCCCTTGGACATTTCTGGTTGGCTGCAGAGAGTTCCCGGAAGAGGTTTCCTTTGCTGTACCCCTCTCCGTCGTCTTCTGCCTGGGCTGAGCAGGACACTGGTAGTGACAAGAGAACAAACCTCTTTTAACTCTGGTAGTAGGGACATTCTTCTCATCATTTTAGAGAAAAAGAAACAGCTAATTAATTGAGGTTAACTATGTATAAACTTCTGTCCTTTACTGAAAAAATGCATTTCTTGCATGAATATGATTTTTTGTGCCTGTTTTGAGTTGTAAAATGGAAAATGTTTCAACTTCTAATTTTCATGAAAGGTTTAAGTTAGCCAAAATAAGCCTATTTGTCAGTTAAAGCCCAATGGATCTTGATTCTGTTTATTTAGCAAGACTGAAAGAAAGAAACAAAAAACACCTTTTTTACCATAATAAATTTTAAGGCAATAATTTTTAAAGACATAATTTCATTGGACCTTTTAAATATGTTATGCTTACAAAACTTAAGTTTCTCTCTTGAGTTGCCTGCTTTTTATCCCATTTGATAGTGAGAGCGTTGTTGTACACTATATTCATGGAAAGGCATCTGCTTTGTAAGTGTGAACTGTGTTCCTTTTCTGAATCAAGCTGTCCCCACAGCTTCTTACAGTGCACCTATTAGTTCGTGATCTAAATGTAGAACAGGTTTTTCAGGCACATTTGAAGCCAAATTTGCTTGACGAAGCTTCTCATTTCCATTTAACTAATGTTTATTAAGTGCTGCAGGGGCTGTAAATGGCAACCAATGTGGTGTCTGCCTTTGAGCTCAAGTCTAGCAGGAAGGTTAATTCGTAAGCGGTCTACAAAGCATGGGGAGAGTTCTGGAAGTGGCCTGTGGGACTGCTGGTGGAGGTTGGGGGAAGAACACTCGCCAAAGCCTGGGAAAGGGAAAAGGTGAGCATTGGACTGGGCCTGGAAGGATGCATAGAAAAGCATGGTGATGCTGGTAGGGAAGAGAGCGTGGCAGAGAAGATACCACAGTATGTGATAGTGCAGAGAAGCAAACTGGATTATAATTTAGAATACTGTATTGTACTATAGTTGTGTCATACTACAAGGAAAAGTGTGAATACTGTATTTTATTATAGCTGTGTCATACTACAAGGAAATGTGTAAATACTGTATTTAGGAGGCTTTCTATTATTTGACTTGACTTTTAAAATCTGAAACCTGAAAAGTATCTAGTAGCTAATCTATACACACTCCATGGGTGGTGTAGGGTTAGTGTTGATCAGAGAACCAGAGAGAAAGAATATAGAAGCAGAGATTAAAGATTTACAGACTTGCTTGGGATAGAAATTCTATTCTAGAAGCTAAGTAACATTTGATCACACACTCCTTTCACGGCCAGCTGAGCCCGCTGGTTCATGTGTCAGTCTACCATGCAGGAGCTCAATTCTTTGCTTTCTCTAAGGGGCCACCCAGCCACTGTTTGCTGATGAGAGGGCCTAACTCCATACCTAGTATCAAATGTTCCTGTCTCTGGGCTGGTGCTGCGTGGCCACAGCCCGCTGTAGCAAGGGACTGTGATCTCAAATGTGCACAGGGATAGGGACCCATCACTTGAAGTAAGGGAGGCAAAAGAAGTCTAGAAATTGAAGACAAATGCTATCTCTTCTTTTGAAGAAAACCTATTCCAATTACTACCTCAAAAACAAAAAAAAAATCTGGGAATGTTGATTTCAGTTTAATCAGTGTCATAGTTAATTTTCTATTGCTGTGAAGAGAAATGAAGACCAAGGCAACTTGCAGAAGAAAAGCTTTATTGGGGGCTCACTTACAGTTTCAGAGGGCTAGAGTCCATGACCAGCACGGCAAGGGGCATGGTAGCGGGCAAGCAGTCCTGGTGCTGGAACAGTAGCTAAGAGCTGACATCTTTCTCCAGAAGTAGGAGGTAAATGGGAATACCAGGAGTCTTTTGAAACCTCAAAACTCAATGCCAGTGACACACCTCCTCCAACAAGGCCATACTCCCTAATCCTTCCCAAGAAGTTCCATCAACTAAGGACAGAGAATTTATCTTAGGGTTTACTATTGCTGTGAAGAGACACCATGACCATAGCAACTCTTATAAAGGAAACATTTCATTGTGGTGGCTTGCTTACAGTTCAGAGGTTTGGTCCATCATGGCAGGGAGCATGGTAGCATGCAGGCAGGCATGGTGCTGGAGAAACAGTTTAGTGTCCTCCTTCTTGCAGGCAACAGGAAGTCAACTGACTATCATACTGAGTGAAGCTCGAGAAAAAGATCTCAAAGCCAGCCCCTAGTGACACACTTCCAAGAGATTAAAAGTGTGCCCTCCAGCCTCAAGGTCTGAATTAAAGGCAAGTGTCATCCAGCCTCCTTCTAATAGTGCCACTCACTATGATCTTACAGGGGCCAAATGCATTCTAATTACCACAGGGGTCAAATATACGAGTCTATGGGGGTCATTCTCATTCAACCACCACAGTCAGTACTCCAGCCCACGCCCCAGTACTACCTCTTTATTTCTTCCACACCAAATCTCCTTTCCTTCAGTTGGCCAGGAGCAACACAGTCCTTTCTCTTCTGGGCAGCATGGAGCTCTTGTTGAGCTGAGAGTAAAACTGTAGAAAGAGTCACCTGAGAGCAAGCCACTGTATCTCTAAGACCACCAAATATTTTTAATTCTACAATAGGGGAGCTGATAAATAGTACCTCAAACCATCAATCTGGCACCAGTGCTGATAGGGACATGCAGTGTGGCTTAGCTGATCTTTGAGGTCTTCCGGCACATAGATTTGGGATAGACAAAGCCATGCAGAGTCAGTGAGAGTCAACCAAGACCCAGACCAGTCCATAGTGAATGGTCTCAGTCAGCAGCTTATCTTTGAGTCTGCCTTGAGATGAACTGGTAAGTGCTTTGTTTGGTAACATTGATGTTAGGGGCTCTTCCTGATGAACTACTTGGCAACACAGATGGACACACATGATTGCCTGGGCTGAAAGGCTCAGGTTTGTTCCAGACAGCCTACTTCTCTCCTTACTCTACTGAAAAACTGAAGAATCTGTTGTGTGTGCCAGAATTACATGTGGTCCAACAATTTCCTAGGTAAAATAGAGTCTGGTAATTAAAATAAATCAAATTCACTTCATTTGACATCTCTGGGCTCAGGGGGATTCTTGGGAACAATCCTTCCTCTAAGACTAAAACCCACCGAAGTTTGGGACTCTTGTTTACAGAGTTGATAAAACCTTGGCACTGATGGTTAGCTGCAACACGAACAGCGACTTCTTATAAACTGTGAATCTGGCTCAAAAATAGATGTGTGGAATAACCATTAGGACTCCATCACAGGGTTTGTGTGAAATTCAGCTCTCTGCAAATTCTTTATTTACTTTTCAACAACATCTGTGTATTTGGTATAAAGTAAAATAAGGTGCCAAAAGCATCAGGCGTTTTACTTAGTTTTATTGTAGGTGTGGGCAACAGACGAATAATTTCTTCCTTGTTAAAGAAAGAAATGGAGGCAGTTGCTCAGCTGGTAACTTGTCACCAGGCAAAAGGAGAGCTCTCCAAGTATGGATCTCTACTTGTCTGTAAAGAGAACAGTTTTGTGGCCATCACTACATGCCTTTTATTATAGAATTCCTTGTATCTATAAGATCACAGCACCAGAGTTAGAAGTGAAGCCCAACTCTAGAATGTCCAGTTTCGACCCCAGACCTCCAAAAATGAAAGATACAAGAAACTTCTCTCAGGGCATAATGGGCAACCAGGTTATTATCCTCCAAGATTTCTGCATCCATTTTCCCTTCTGTCACTTCTGTTCCCTCTTATCCCCCCCCCCCTTTACTTTCTCTTCCCTTCCCTTCCTTTTGAGACAAGCTGGTACATTACTCAAGCTGGCCTCAAATTTGTGATTCTGCTTCAGCTTTGTACGAAGCTGGGATTGCAGGTATGTGCCATCGTGCAGGTTCTGTCCCTAACTGAGGTGTCTTACACCACTCTGGCTCCTAGCTCCTTAACCGTATCCCAGTGTTGCACAATGAATGACCTTATTTGTTGCTAAGTGTCCTGAATTACTGTAGCCCTCCAATGTCCTTGAGATGAGGTCACAAAAACTGTCTCCTTATTGCTTCTTATTCTTTCTTATTCTGATTCTCTTCCTCTGACAGAAGACCTCACCTAAATGGTCTTCACTTCAGGACCTCTGCAGGGGTAAAATGAGCTAACCGTCATACAGTCCAAACTGACAGACAGCCACTGAGTGTTTTTGCATAAAAACAAATTTTATAAGAAGCAGTTTACTTGAAGTTTGAGAATTTTGCTAACCTAACTTTTCTAACCAGTAGGGAGTTATGTAACTAAAAGTACATTAAACAGTGAGAGCTGGAACTCGGCTCTAAGTTTATACCAAAACCGAAATCTAGAGAGAAGGGGTGAGGGAGTGATGGAGGCACCCACCTGCTTTACTCCACACCCATGCTGCAGGGCAGCTCCTAGAGGGGGACCTTCTGCTTCTGATGGATTAGCTCAGAAACTACAGACCATGCTTTCTGGAACCATTTTTTTTTTACTTTATTCCAGTAACTGAGTTTTTTTTTAATTTTACCCTTCATTGTCCTTTTTTATTAGGATAATTCATAGATTTTTTTTCAAAAAGTCTTTTAATGTATCAAAGTCTTGCCACTGCTTCCTAAGAATCAAATATTGGAAAAACATGAAAAACAGTATTATAATTCTTTACATATCTTTATGTTTCTTTTGGGCTTTTTGTTCAGCTGAATGTGGATTTTAAGATAAAATGAAAACCTTCTAAAAGTTTTTTGACTTTCCCATAACTTCTAGTCCTGCTGTGCAGCTAAACCACCGTTATGATTCTGGTCCCTCAAATAGAACCCATTATTTTACTCTCAGTTTTGGGGCTTTTTGCCACTATACCTTGGTACTCTGAAAATTTGCAGTTTTTTTTCTTAATTCCTTTCACATCTTCTTGGGCACAGAGTAGGTCTTTTTAATCTTGAAAACAAACACCTTTAAGTTCAGGGAAATTTCTCACACAATCTCTAGGATTAAAGTACCCATTTTATAGTTTCTGCCAGTTGGGTGTTCAACTATCCAATTTTCTATTTTTAACTGACTTTTATGACTAGTTATCTGTAGACTATCAACTTTATCTTCTAAATGTCTTTTTTAGTTTCTATGTTCATTCAAATAATTTTGCTAAAATTTTGAGGTGGCACCCTATATTTATGTACAATCGCCATTCTTTGAGACTTGACTCTTAGATGCATATAGTGTCATCCAGGGGACAAAATGTGCTTTCTGGGAAAGATTTTGCCACCGCAAGTATTTTTTATTTATATAGGGCTTAACCAGCCAAAACATGCCCTCGTGTTGTTAAACATAGTTTAAAATTGTTTCTTCCAAATTTGTATTATAAAATATTAGAAACATCTTCAGAAAAACTAAGTTATGAAAACTTGTGTCCATGCTAGAATTAGAGATCAAATGTAAGGAGCTGAAATAAAATGACATGGAAAGGAGTTCAGTGGTCAGATCTGGACACGGCACGGGTCGGCTGGCGTGGCCTAGGACAGATGTGACATGCACTTCTACTCAGTGAAACTGCAGATACGTGCGAATCCGTCCCCCACTGCCTCCCAGACTCAGCTCACCAGTTCTGTGAGGTTTTGTTATCGTTGGGACTGTCTGACGGCACCAGCCTTAGGAAGAATAGAACCTTGGAAATGCCCACGTATGGGGCTGCAGTAAATGGCACAGGCGTTTTCAGATCAGCATTGTTTATATAGCTGTGCGATCACGCGTGTGCATGCCATGGTGCGCTGTGGAGGGCAGGGGACACGCGGCTCTGGGTCTTAGGCCTCGCTTTCTACTTTAAGAGGCTGCTTTTGTTATTTCCTGCTCTGTGGCTATGCAAGCTGGCCTGTGGGTGTCCGGAGATTGTCTTCAACTCCTACCATGCTACACAAGCACTGAGTTTGGGATCACAGATTGGATGCGTTGCCTCCACCAGCAGCCCTGCTTGATATGGGTCCCAGGGATCAGAACACCGGCTCTCACACTTGCAGGACACTCACCCAGCCTGGCATTTTCTTACTGTAATCCCATAGCACCTTACATGCAGGGAGTACCTCATAGGGTCTGTGTGCTGGATCACTTTATAAATGCAGAATGACTATGTATGACACATAGTACGGAATTTTAAAAAAGTGGTTCCCATTTTTTTTTACCACTGAGTAGTGCTCTAATGTGTATATATTGCACACTTTCTTGATCCATTCTTCCATTGAGGGGCACCTAGGTTGTTTCCAGGTTCTGGCTATTACAAATAATGCTGCTATGAACATAGTTGCACAAATGCTTTTGTAGTATGATTGGGCATCTCTTGGGTATATTCCCAAGAGTGGTATTGCTAGATCCTGAGGTAGGTTGATTCCCAATTTCCTGAGAAACCGCCACACTGATTTCCAAAGTGGTTGCACAAGTTTGCATTCCCACCAGCAATGGATGAGTGTTCCCCTTACTCCATATCCTCTCCAGCATAGGCTATCATTGGTGTTTTAGATTTTAGCCATTCTGACAGGTGTAAGATGGTATCTCAAAGTTGTTTTGATTTGCATTTCCCTGATCACTAAGGAAGTTGAACATGTCCTTAAGTATCTTTTGGCCATTCAAAATTCTTCTGTTGAGAATTCTCTGTTCAGATCATTACCCCATTTTTTAATTGGGTAATTTAGCACTTTAATGTCTAGTTTCTTGAATTCTTTGTATATTTTGGAGATGAGACCTTTGTCCAATGTGGGGTTAGTGAAGATCTTCTCCCATTCAGTAGGATGCCTTTTTGTCTTAATGACTGTGTCCTTTGCTTTACAGAAGCTTCTCAGTTTCAGGAGGTCCCATTTATTCATTGTTGCTCTTATTGCCTGTGCCACTGGGGTTTTACATAGGAAGTGGTCTCCTGTGCCCATGTTTTGCAGGCTACTTCCCACTTTCTCTTCTATCAGGTTAAGTGTGGTCGGACTTATATTGAGGTCTTTAATCCATTTGCATTTGAGTTTTGTGCATGGAGATAGATAAGGACCTATTTTCATTCTCCTACAGGTTGACATCCAGTTATGCCAGCACCATTTGTTAAAGATGCTTTCATTCTTCCATTGTATACTTTTAGCTTCTTTGTCAAATATGAGGTGTTCATAGGTTTGTGGATTAATATCCTGGTCTTTGATTTGATTCCATTGGTCAACGTCTCTGTTTTTATGCCAATACCAAGCTGTTTTCACTACTGTAGCTCTGTAATAGAGTTTGAAGTCAGGGATGGTAATGCCTCCAGAAGTTCCTTTACTGTATAGGATTGTTTTGGCTATCCTGGGCTTTTTGTTTTTCCATATAAACTTAGTTATTGTTCTCTCAAAGTCTGTGAAGAATTTTGTTGGGATTTTGATGGGGATTGCATTGAATCTATAGATTGCCTTTGGTAGAATTGCCAATTTTACCATATTGATCCTACCAATCCAGGAGCATGGGAGATCTTTCCATTTTCTGGTATCCTCTTCAATTTCTTTCTTCAAGGTCTTAAAGTTCTTGTCAAATAGATCTTTTACTTCCTTGGTTAGTGTTACCCCAAGATACTTTATGCTATTTGTGGCTATCATGAAAGGTTATGTTTCTCTGATTTCCCTCTCTGTTTCTTTATCCTTTGTGTATAGGAGGGCTACTGATTTTTTTGAGTTGATCTTGTATCCTGCCACATCACTGAAGGTATTGATCAGCTGTAGAGGTTCTTTAGTAGAGTTTTTGGGGTCATTTATGTACACTATCATATCATCTGCAAATAACGAAAGTTTGACTTCTTCCTTTCCAATTCGAATCCCCAAGATCTCCTTATTCTGTCTTATAGCTATTGCTAGAACTTCAAGCACTATATTAAAGAGATATCTTGAATTTTGTATGCAAATGGATGGAAATAGAAAACGCTATCCTGAGTGAGGTAACCCAAACCCAAAAAGACGATTATGGTATGTACTCACTCATTAGTGGACCCTAGCCATAAAACCAAGGACACTAAGCTTATAACTCACAAGCCTAGAGAAGCCAAATAGCAAGGTGAACCCAAAGAAAAACATATATAGATCCTCTTGGAAATTGGAAGCAAACAAGATTGCCAGGCAAAAGTTGGGAATACGGGGGCGGGGATAGAGGTG